>PVIY010018825.1:0-46872 GCA_004026745.1 Myrmecophaga tridactyla | reverse complement strand
TGGGGGTGACTCTTAGGCCTAAATTTTAAGTAGACTTGACCTATCCTTTGTGGGGTTAAGTTTCATATGAACAAACCCCAAGACTGGGGGCTCAGCCTATAGCTTTGGTTGTCCACACTGCTTGTGAGAATATCAAGAATTCAACTTGGGGAAGTTGAATTTCTCCCCGTTCTCACCATTCCCTGAAGGGGGCTTGCGAATATTTTTCCAGTCACTGATCAAATCATTCTGGGATTCATCGGGCGGCACACACATCTTCATATAAATAGAACTCAGAGTAGGCTGGCAGACATAAGTGTTCGCTATGAAGGCCCATACATTTTGCTCATATCAACTTAATAGTTTCAGGCTAAAATTCTTATATTTATTCTCTATGGTGTGGCCTTGTTCACCAAGTCATCCAGAATGCATGCAAGACTCCTTACTGATCTTGGACTTGCCAGCCCCTGGGCCCCTCCAATTAGAGGCAGGATGGCTTCTCAGCCTCTCTTTTGGAGTGGCTCCTCAGCTCCTACGAGATGCTGCTGCCCTTACTCTGGACTCTGCTGCCAGGTAAGGCACATGGTTTTGAAATGGCAGCTCAGACTATACCACACCCCAGAGGCTTTTCAGGGAGAGCAACCCTGGGCTCATTGTCTCTCAATGTTGATTTGAATGATTTCTGCTAAGAGAAACATTATTTAAGGAGATCATTCAAGTGACAACCTGGAGTCTGAAGTCTAAGTAGTTTAAACTCTATTCCAGATCAAGTCCCAGCACTAGAGTCGAGCACTTAGACCTTGTCACTCCGTCCTCACCACATCCCCTCCCTCTATTCCAATCGCTTTTACTGTGAGGGCCCTTTGGTGGGGCGCTACCATCCTTATCTCATTATATTACATAGCAACATCTTTAAGGGGTTGATGCAGTTCTACCTCTGATCATTTGGTATTTCTCGTAGGAACCCTGTGAATTGTATAAGTTAACAACTTTCCCTTTATTGGTGTCTATAAAGTTTGGGGTCAAGTGTGTGGCTGACTTCTAGGTCTTTGTCCTCTTCACTTCATCCAGCCTCAGTTCAGGCTTCTGCCTTATACTTACCTTTATTTGTTTTCTTTTTTTGCTATCAGTTTTGACTTTTATCTTATTGTTGTAATTTAATCTTGCCCCCATAAAGCTTATCTGGAGCAAGGTAGGGTATACAGGAAATACAAATTCTCATCCCCACTGTAGAGATGAGGCACTGAGAGGTAAATTAATTTACCTAGAAGTAGGTAGTAAGTTCTAAAGCTAGTAGTGAGTGCGTGGTCCAAGTCTGAACTCTAGCCTGGCTGACTTTGGAACCTGGTCTCTTTTTGACCCCCTCCCCTACTCAGAAAGAGATATTTTAGAGGATTTCAGGAGCCGCTGATACAAGTGACTGGTGGGGTGAAACTGATGGGAAGTGAAAGCTACACTTTTTATTTTACATAGTGGAAGATATTTTTATGGAACATTTTGGTCATCAGGGTATAAGTAATCTGTAGAGTCAATCCCAACTGCATTGTAACCTTGATTAACTGAGACTGGTTAGTTTGTGTAATTGAATTGTCAAGATAACTGAGAGTCAGCTCAACAGACTGTACTTTTCCACCCTGACTATTGAAAGTTTTCTTAAAATCTCTGATTGTTTTCCTGCGTCAGTATATGTTGACGCACATGTTGGGGCTATTGTTATAATTCTATACCCCATTTGACATCCAAGCCCATTACGTAGTTATGTTCAGTCCTACTTCTTAATTCTCTTAAATTAAATGATAGGAGTTTTCTTGGGCCTTGGGGACAAGCTTGTATTTATCAGTTCTCTCTGAGCAAGGCAGTAGATGGGGACAGAGCACTGAACCCATTGCAAGTATGCATATGCTCCCCTGTTCACCCTCCCAGCTACCTAGTCCACTGACCTAAATTGGGGTAAATCTTTAAAAAAATCACATCCAGAGACAACTCTATTTAGCTATGATTTGCCTGCTTCACTTAAGATGGAAGCTCAGCAATTTTATATTAGTTACTTGAGAGTTCTAGTTAGCAGCATTCTGGTTAATCAAGATTTTGTTTGCCTGTATGATCTTCTTATTATCCTACCATTTATCGAGCACCTTCTGTGCACAGAAAAATGTGCTTGGCTTTGGGCTTACAAAGATGTGTGGGGTCTAGAAAAGTTTATATTTCATGATGATGGACAGACCGTGCCGGCTGGGCTTGGTTTATATGTTTAAGGCGATATGAATCCACTTCTGTGGCTTATTGGAAAGAGCACTGACTTTGGTGTCAGACCCACCACTGACCTGTATAACTCCTGGATGGTTATTTAAGCTATCTGAACATCAGTTTTCTTATCTGAAAAATGGGGATACAAATGTCTAATCAAACGTAGTGAGCAAGATGAGAGAGAATGTCTGTAAAGCCCTCGCATGCAATAAGTGGTAGCTGGTAGTATTGTGCTGCTGAGCATCCTCTGCTCAGAAAAATGGAACATTTTCCTTCCCATTTTCTTTCAGAACTGTTTTGAGGACGGGTGGATAATTTCTGTGAAGTTCCATATGATCAAATGTCAAAGGGCCAAAGCCACTGTAAGCTATAGTTTGTGGACAAAATCATGTCTGTAAATACCTCCAGCCCATGAAACTAGACCACTGAATGTACCCATCTGAACCACAGTGAAGATATGCACGGTGCTGCTGCCAGGCCCTGCCCAGCAGCCACTGTCTGCCTCGTGCATTCATCAAACCCCACAATCTGCCCAACAGAAAGAACACTGTGCGTCGTGTCTGCTCCACACGCTCTATGTTGAGAGAGAGCAAATCAATAGGAGAAAATGTGGATATGCTCTGCTGAGGAGAGGGGTGGGAGCTGTAGAGAGTGGGGGAGGAGAGGGTGAATGAAAAAGATAGTGGTGGGGCAAGGACAATAGGGAAGGGAAGGTTGAGGACAGACTCAAGGTAGATCCTTCTACTGAATGTTCTTTGCATTTCACAGCTCGAAGCAATGCCCTCAGAGCTGGGTTAAAGGGCTGAGCACTTTTCTTGCTCTGGCCATGCTGGGTTTTCCTACCAGGTCCAACCGAACCCCTTCCAATTCTCTTTCACATCCTTCTGCTTCTTTTTTTCTCCTATTCTTCTCACTTATCTCCCCTGTCCTTATCTCTTCCCTATCACCCACCAGATCCTCTTCTTGTTCTCCTTTTCCAAACCCCAAGCTTGGCAACACTTTCCAAACCCCAAGGTCGGTGACACAGGGCTCTCTTCCACTAACTGAACTTGTCCACAGCCCCCCATCACCTAGCCGGGATGTTAACATCTAGCTTGAACTTGGTGGGGTACAAGCTCCTCAGTCTCTTATTCATTTCAGTTCAGCTGTCAGCCAAGCCACATGCAGCTAATCCTGCAGAGGGAGGTAGAGGTGGATGGCCAGAGAAAGAGATGGCTTCTGGAGTGAGAAAGCCAGAGTCCCAGCAGCAGAGAGCTGCCTGGGTGGGATCAGGAGCAGACTGAGGGGATGGTGCAGGGGTTGGAGGAAGGATGGGATGTGATTGGAGGGAGATGGTCCTGAGCTTCCCCCAAGACCTGGCAGGGTTCTGGGGAGGGAGAGTGAGCTGGCAATGAGGCACAAGAAAGGCCGTTACCTAGGCAGAGGCAGGCAGTGAGGAAACATGGTGAAGAGACGGGAGCTTTGGACCGGAATTCCGGAGGGCTGAGTAGTCTCCCAGGTTACTTAATTGCTTTGAGCCTCAACTTTCAGATGGGGACAATGATGCCTGCCCTGAAGGCTCCTGGAGTTCTCATGAGGCTCAAATGAGGCAGATTGAGGTAAAGTAGTAGAACCAGTCTCTAATCGTGAGGCATGATTTATCTAGTCTGATAAATCACCCCTGTGGTTAGGGTCTGTCCAGCAGATGGAAACACTGTCCCATGCAGTGGGTGAGGGGATGTAGAACAGGATCCAGAAGACTGTGGAGGTGGGGCCAGCCTCCAGGGGATGGGAGAGGTGGGAACTGAGGAGTGTCCCCCAAGGCTCCTTTCCTTAGTGGACTATCTCCTGCGAGAACTTCGCTGTAACAGGATGCCCAGTGGGACTTCTACTGTAGCTGAGAATTCGTGGCTTGGACCTAAATCTGTTCAGATACTCCCGTAAGGGTCTACAAAGAGGTAACAGGAGTGGCCCTGCTATCATCAATCATGCCCTCAGCTTCCACCCCTTCCAGCCCTTAAGATGAGAAGGAGAATTTGGGGATTCATGACTCACTGATATGTGGGAAGCCTTGTGGCTTCCCTCTTCCTTTTATGTGGGAGTTAGAGGGCACCTCCTTATAAAGCCAAATGATGAGGGATGTTCTAAGAGAATCACTTATAGAAGTTTTCTCCCAAGATGGAGCACTGGAAGATGCATTTGGTGACAATGGATTGGTTGTGAGGTGGTGAGGGAGTTTAATGGAGAGTAGACATGTGCACAGGGGTTGGAGGTGAACAAAAACACAGATCCAGGTGTGTGCTCTGACCTGGAGGCTGGAGCATCTTCTGGTAAGAGGGGGAGTAGAAACAGAGTGAGCTGTCTGGAGAGAAGTGTATGGCAGCTCCCCTACTTAGGTCCCAAAATTCAGTGTGAAGTCTTGTGGAGACTAGGGCAGGAGGTTGGTGCTTAGTGAGAGGACACCTTCCAGGAGAGGCCATTAAAGCCATGGACCCCAGGAAGAGCCACCCTTGCCCCTTTCTAAAGGATCATCATCAATGGAAGGGCTGGGTGAATCTGGATGCTGCCTGTGGTGCAATAAGCAGAATTGTTGGGAAAGTGATTCCAGGTACTCAGTATCCGGCTTTTCTAATTAATTTTGTAAACAGTAGGCACCCCAAATCCAGACTATATGGCAACAAAGCAGTTTGAGTATCCCAGCATTGACCATGTTACTTCATGCCTACCTGATTCAAAGGGAGAGCAAGAGGAGAGGACTGTTTCCACTGCAATGGAGACTCACATGTACGTGGCCAGCAGAGTGCCCTGGTGTACCTCTCTGGGGGGTGATGGAAGTTTTGGGGGACCCATGCCTTCTCTTCTCTGGTTGACTCAGGCTTGTAGGTTTTCCCTTTCTCCAATAAAGCCTTTGATTCATGCTATGTGATGCAGAATTTGAACCGAACCCTGTTGCATAAAGTAGTGACCCACCTGGCCTGAAATGCCCTTAGAAAACCACGCTCCCCAACCACACAGAGACCATCATTCAGGCCCAGAGACCTCTATGTCCCTGCAAGGCCATTGAGAAGATGCTGCTTCTCTTCCTATGCCTCCTTGCCCCAACACACCTTCATCAGTTCTCCAGGGAGAGGAAAAGAAAGAAACAACGGACCAGACCACAGCCCCTTTCTCTGTTAGGTCCTGGAGCTAAATGGTGGGGGAGGGGAATAACTTTAAAAATGGACCCAGATTGAAGTTTAAGATGAACTGAGTTTTGTAATAATCAAAGCTGACCAGAAAGTGATAGAATCTGCCCAAGAGGCCATCAAGGGATCTGCTATGCACGGGGGCGGAAGAGAGGTTGGACTTAGCGCCCTACTGAGGGCAGAACTGCTAATACACTGCTTTCATCACTGTTAAACAGGAAGTCCTTTGTGATTAGAAGGGCCTTCTGTCATCCCTAGCCTCCTCTGCCATGCAAACCCAGTAGTAGTGCTGACAGAGCACTCAGAGGGCTGGGTCCCAGGGTTCAGAGCCCTGTGGGAACAGCGGGCAGCGCTGCCTTGGGGCTCTCTCGCGCCCCCTGAGGAGTGGGATCCAAGCTGAGGCCATCAGAGGGAATGAACCAAGTCTGGGTTAAGGGAGGTAAGGAAGAAATCTAAATATCTATCTAAATATTCATCGAAAAGAAGAGATATTTTAACACCTACCCCCTTCCTCAAATAAAAGAAGAAAGAAAGGACATAATTTCCAAATGAAATGTATTCTTTAAATTGAATAAATACAGCTTTGTGAAAAGTTCATTGCATTGCCCTTTCTTTTCCTTCTAATTTTGCTGTGGCAGATGAAAACTTCTCTAAGCTGAGCTGAAGCTTGGCTGAACATGTGTATGTGTGAGTGTGAGTCTGGGTATGTGAGTGAATGTGGGTGAAGGACTTTGTGTGTGAGTGTGTCCACGTGTTAGTTTGTGTGAGACTGAGTGTATGAATAAGTGTGTTTGTGTGTGTCTTGGGGAGGGGACAGAGGAGGTCAGATGTGTGGATGTGATGGAGAGAAAGGGGAGCTGGTTGGAACATTGGCTGTAAGACCTTGACCGACTTGTAACCCTCCCATATTTCCCAGGACACTCTTCCCTCTGTCCCCTCTCTGCCATCACCCCCAAAGGCTTTTGCTACCCTTTCGTCCCCCACTCTAATTGCCATCTTTGAGCTGACCCCCAGGGCCATCCCCTGGTCAGAGGAGAGGCCCAGGCAGCAACCCTGCCACATTTCTCACTTTCTGCCAAGAAAAATTGTTCCTCTGTAAAGGAAGCCCTTATATCCTTCTGACACACAGTCACTCCAGGGAGGGAAAACTGGGCCAAGTCCTTATTCAGCAAAAGTCTCAGCTCCCTGGGGTCCTGGCCCTGCTTGAGCCTCTCACATGGTTTATGACCTTGAGTCAGCAAGGCTGCCCTTCAGCCCCTGTGGCTGGGACAAAGCCACAGGGGACACAGAAGCTTCCTGGAGTGACCTTGTGTTCCGTGGTCCTCATTCCATGGGGAACAGCTACTTGACCTTGGTTCAAACTCCTGAGCTGGACTAGAGGTTTTCCTTAGCTGTTCCCAAACTAACCCCCACCCCTCTGCATTCCCCTCCCCTAGGAGAATAACTTGCTCTCCGCAGGCTGATTTTCACCCTGTCCCTCTAAACTCTTCCTTCTTTCTTGCCTCCATCACTTTATTTTTACAGTTCTTTCCTGAGGTGATTTCGTCTCCAAATGGTAACCCAACTTCAAGGTCAGCTAAAAGTCCACCTCATCCAGGAAGCCTTCCTGCACCACTTCAATGAATAATGACTTCACCCATGTGGGTGAGGGGAGTGTGTGTGTGTGTTTGTGTGTGTGGCAGGGGTTGGGTGGGTGGGTGGGGGATGGAGGTGGGGGTGGGGGGGCGCAGAGCTGAGTTCTTACCTCTAAATCATCCCCCCTGCTCTTTTCAAACCTGTGCTCCCCACCCTGGGCCTCTGAGTGGCCTCTCAGGCACTGTTCTATTGTTTGATATTTAAAAAAATTCAGATTAACCTCCTTGGCTGGCGCCCTGTGCTGATTTTGTCCAATTGTTTTTTTAAAGCCACACTTTTGTTTTTACTGTTTTTAAGTTTGGCTTTTTATGGAGTCATGTTTTAAAGCTTATTATTTCTCATTGATTTTACTTCCTCATTTAGCATTTACCATAAAAGTCGGAGTAGGAAACGGCAGCGTGAGGAGGATGGACAGCACCGAGGGGGCCCCGGCGGGGGAGGCGCGGCCTCGGGGACTCCGCGTGGCGGCCCCTGCGTGGTGGGGACAAAGGAGGGGGTTTCGGATAGGACAGAGCCCGTTTCAGTTCCCAGCAGCCCCGCTCAGCCAATCTGAGAATCAACTGCACCTTCCCCAGCTTCCGTATTTTCACCTGTCAATGGGGATATTGTGGGAATGACAGTGGACCCACCGTGCGTGAGCAGCACGCGGCACGGTGCTCAGCCCTCACGAGGCGCTCACAAAGCAGGAGCTGCCCTCCTCGTCCCCATTCTCCGAGCCGACTCCCGAGCTGGTCCCTTGCTGCTGGGCGACTGGGCGCCCCCGGCCTGCGCGGGGGCTTTCCGTGAATTAGGGAATTGCGCCCCCTCTTGGCGGACCGGGGGACAGCACTGGTCGTACCTGGAGCTTTGCAAAGGGAGCAAACTTCCCCCCATCTCCCGCCGTGGCTGGACGGGGCACCGATTGCACGTCCCGGGGCGCTGGCCTCACAGGTGATGGAGGAAGGGCGCCAACTTCACTCGTTCCTGCAGCGTTGCTGATCAGCAGGTGAGCCCTGAAGCTGGCCTCAAAGGCAGCTCAGGAGAATTGTCAGCTAAAGTGGATGTGTTCAGAATCTTCTATTGGAGGAGATACACACGACTCCCTTTCCGTGTGCATATGCCACAATTCTCTTCGTGGAGGCAAGCTCCTTGAGGAGAGCCACTCCACCTTCTTTAGATATTTTTTCCCTTTGCCCTCTACTTCCCTTTGCCTATATTATTGTGTGTGCATAATAAATAATTGTCTTAGTGAGTACAGGGTGAGGGGATCCTGGAAAGAGGCTGAGAATGGAAGAAAAAATGGCCTGTGAAGCTCGCGCCCTTCTGGCTGCACCAGCTCGTGTTCCTCCAATTCCACTAACTGGCCAAATGCATTGCAATGAAATGTCTTTTCCAGTATCTAGAGGACCCCTGGATTCTGACAGACCTGATGGAAGGAGCTCCCTCCCGCCATGCACGGTGATATCCCAGGGTCCTCTGGAAAGTTATATGCTCCTGGGAAAAGGCCCTGACTTAATCTCATCATTATTATTTCATTCAACAACTCCACATCGTGGCCTTGCTAAGAGCCAGGCACTCTTCTAGGGTCGGGGTCCGGTGGTCAGTGAGGCAGACCCAGGAGCATGTGTCCCATCATATTCTCAGCTGTGAACTTAGTCCCCTGTGTAGTCACGGTTCAGTGGGATTGAGTCACAGGTATTTGGGAGCAGAAACATTGTGCAGAGAAGCTTGAAAGGGAGCAGGGGTTTGTACCAAGAGGGAGCAAAAAAGTGCTGGAGGAGTGATGAGAGGGTGATAAGGACATTTCTTCTTCTTAGTAACTTCCAGAGCATTGGCTCTGGTTCTTATCATCCCTCACCTGAACTGCCGTTATGACCTTCTTACCTGTCCATTCTGCCCCCAAAGTGACTTTCTAAAATGTACATCAGACCACCTCAGTCTCCTGCTTAATTGCTTTCGGTGGCTGCCTGTTACTGCTGATAAATCTCAAGCCTGCATGTCCTTTTGTGATGTGGCCCCTCCCTCAGTCTTTGGCCTCCCCTCTCTGGACCTCCAAGTCTCCTGCCGCACACACCAGCACTGCCAACCTGCTCAGGGGTTCCCAGAACATCCCCTGAGATTCATTCCTCACATCTGTGCTCTGAAATTTGCCTCTCCTTGAAATGCCTCATCTCACCCTCCTTTGTCACTTGGTTGATTCTTTCTCAGCTTTTGGGACTTAATTCACGTGCCATCTCTCCCAGGTAGCCTTCCTTGCACAGGCAGCCTGGCTTGGGTGCCAGGAATTCCCTGGGGATCTTGTTAGACTCTAGCTTCTGTTTCAGTGGTTCTGGTGAGGGGCCCAGCATTCTGCCTTTTCTCATAAGCCCCCAGGTGATGCTGCTGCTGCTGTTCCCTGGACCTAAACAGCAAAGCAGATAGGCTATTGGATCTGGTTTAAGTTAAAACATCCAGCAAGGGCCCCTTCACCTTTTGGGGCTCATGGACTACCTTTGAGTATCAGATGAATGTTTTAGGCATTCTATGATGCACATATATGAACATTTTTGTAGAGATTTTGTTGTCCCTGAAGCTCACCCATGACATCCAGGTTGGAGAGCCCTGCGTCAGACTCCCTGCATAATGCAATGGTTAAATACATGGGGCCTCATGTTCAAAATCCTTCTTTGCCACTTAGCTGCCTGCCCTCTCTAAGCTGTAGTTTCCTCAATAGAAAAGTTTAAACTTAAAAAAAGGATGATACTAATTATAACTTTCTCATAGGGTGATTGTGACAATTAACAGAAATAATGCAAGGAAATTGCTTAGCACAGAGTCTGATAAACTCTTGATAAATAGTCATTAGTATTATTATTATCATTAATAATTGATGTGCATGGAAGGGAGCTGGGGTTGGAGGAACTGAGCCCCAGGGAGCAAACACTAACTGGCTACTGCTCCTGTATACCTGACTCTGACCTGGCAATTTTACTTCTAACCCTCAGAATGAGCTGGGGAGAGGGGTTGCCGCTATTTCTCAGGACGCTGAGGCTTCCAGAGGTTGGCCTGTGTGCCCAAAGCCCCTCAGCTTCTAAGCAGCAGAACTAGTTTTCCAGCTGGGCTGCTCTGCGCCAATGCTGATACTTATTCTCTATTTCCCTAGATGAAAGTAAACAAATAAAGGGAGGCAAGGAGAGGCCCTTTTTTTTCCCTTATAAAAATACTTAACTAATTTTTCCACATTTTAATAAAATGTAGATACTAACTTTAATTTTCATCATTTTTGTCAATGTTACAAAGTTGCCTGTGAACTTTTCTCAACACCTTAGTTACTTGGGTGGTTAATTATTAGCCATTGATTTTGGGGAGTCTTTCTGTAAAGTGACAGCTCCAAGGAGTCATTTACCTATTTATTCATACTTTCCACCAAGCCTATTTTTCTTTGCAACAAACCCAATATTAAATATGCTGCCAATTTAATTTATTTATTTTTACAAAGAAACCATGACCTGTGGAGCCCATTTCTTTTCGTCCTGATTTCAAAACAATTCATCATGCATTTTACAAGTTATGCAAATGAGCTTCCCTTGATTTTAGAGGATTTCTCTGGAATTGAATTTGGGATTCTGTATTAATTACCACTACCCAGGCATAGGGGCTGTCATATAATGGATATATTTAGCAAGAATGACAAGGCTGATAATTATGCATAAGGAGCCGTCGAAAAGGGATTGTTTACTTTGATGTTTAATTTCAGCAGACTTCTTTAGTTTGTTAAACTTAATCAAAAGCAATCAAAATACACTGGTGTGAATTACAGCAAATTAATTTCAAACCAGTGGAAAACATCATGTCTCTCAAATGCGAATGTTGAACTGGAACTTCTGAATGAACTGCTCAAAGCAAGGAAGCAGTAAATTCTTCAAAATGTGGAATGATTTTCTAGAGCTTGAGTTTGAGGAGAGAGCAGGAGGATTCCTGAAGGAACTCTGTTCTGATGGAAGACGGAAGGTGAAGAAATAACCTTTCTTAATGGCTTTAAGACAGATTCACTCTGTGATGTGGGAAAGTCACAAACTCAGCTTGTAAGGGCCTCAGTTTCCACAACTGTTCGATAACATAATCCTTACACTGTTATTATTTTTAGTAAAAAAAAAACAACTTCTTTTTTATCATCTTTATAGAGTGTTTAATCTATGCCAGGATCTGTGTGTATCCATTTTCTTACCTAAACCTGTCGTTGATCCTGTGATGTTGGGACCCCATTTAATAGATGAGAACTCAGCTCTAAGAGACTTTGAGCCCAGGTACCCTCACTCCAGATTCCTCCTCTGGGGATTTTGTGTTTAATTTCAACAGACTTCTTTGGTTTGACAACTTAATCAGAAGCAATCAAAATATGCTTATGAAACATATAGAAAATTAATTTCAAGCCAATGCAAAAGTTTCTATTTCCCTGCCATGGAAAAATCTAGTGAGAATGTGGACGTGAAAATATTTTGTAAAATGTTGCTGCTATGCAAATGAACACATTAAAAATAACAGAGCAACTCTAAAGACTATGCAGGGACCAGCTGTACAAATGAAGAAGTTAGTTCCTCTAACTCATGATTTATTATGGGAGACTAAGGTTGATTTTACCAGATTAATAATTCAGTAATGCCCATTGAGTCATTCAAACATTGATTCATTTACCACGTTTTCTGAGTATCTGCCAACATCAAGGTATATGGAGAGGGACACAGAGTTTAATAAGAAGTCTTTTTGACTTCTGGGAGCTCGCAATGTAGCAACAGAAACATATAAATTGTTCACGATAATTCAAGGACCCATGGAATATGACCCAAATAGTGGCGCTTGTTTGACACTTGTTTATAGGTGGGAAATATGTGGCTCTCCTTCACCTATGTGGGTCTTACTCACCTCTGTATCCCCAGGACTTGGTCATAGTATGTATTTGATAAATTTGGTTGAATGAGTGAATTCTACATGGGTTCCGGATGTCAGGGTGGGCATCACTGAGTGGTGGCAGTGAATTGAACCTTGTAAAGATAAATCAAGTATTTATGGGTAGAGGGATTCTGAAGGCCACCCCAGAATGAGTCTTCCTATTGTGTGAGGTGTTTTGGAGGGATGGCTAGTTGGGTATGGCTGAAACACAGGATGCATAAATTGCAGCTTTAAGAGAGGAGGGCTGGGGATTGATTGTGGCCAGCTGGTGCCGGTTTTTGACTCTCATGCTACAGACTGTGGGGTTTGTTCTATAGATTTTGCAAGCTGGGAGTGGCCTCACCCTGCAACACAGTCTATGATAGCTGCTTCGAGAATCAGAATAGTGCAGAGTCTCGGAGCGTAACTCTGGAAGCAGACTTGCCGGGTTTCCAATCTCTGTGCCACGCTTTGCCAGCTGGGTTAATTTGGGCAAATTACTTAACCTTTTTCAACCTTAATTTCCTCAAGGGTAAAGTGGGGTGAGATAATAGTCCTGAGCTGTTATATGTAAAGCAATTGGTACCATGCCAGGCTCATTGTGCTGATTTCTCTTACTGGTTGGTGTTCGATGACCTGGTGGGCTTGGCCAGTTACCAGCTCTGTAGACTTGAGATAACGGCTTAACCCCTCCAAGCCTCACTCTCCTCATCTGTAAATGAGCTGCATAGCCGGAGGATTAAATGAGATCTCGAGTGCCTGTCAAATCTTACCCAGAGCTTGATCTGGGTTTGAGGAGATGAGTCCTGTGGTGAGAGGGAGGTTGGATAAGAGAGAGGAGAGGTAGGGGACTTACATGGAGGCCATCGGAACTGTTACTATAAGAGCCAGGGAGCTAAGTCCTTATGACGCCAGAACTAATAGTGACTGGGTTGATGGAGAAAAAAGGGGAGGATGAATTTGAGAGACTGACTATTGGGGCTGGAGGTTTACAGGAGGGAAGGGTAGAAGAGGACATTGAGGTTTCTAATCTGGCTCCTGGGAATATGATTGTATATTGATTAAGATAAAAAACTTGGGAGAAACAGATTTGGGAATGAAGAATTGAGATGGACTTGCCATTTGAGAGGGTTTCAGATAACATCTCTTGCTAGCTAATCACGTTTTAGAAAGTGTTTTTAGATGATGTCTGCATTTTTATGGAGATGCATTTACTTACCTTTTCATTCACCTTTCTTCTTGTATCATGTAAGAGTTTCATTGTTATACTGAACTCCTGGGATAATGCTGCGACTACACATCTTAGCTAAATTACATGTCTTAGCAAAATCAATTTTATAATTCTCTTGGGTTATTGTAACTATTAGACATATGGTTGTACAATGCCAAGCTCACAATCCTTGTACAAACTCTGTCCTCCCTTCGAATTTTCTTATTTCTATCAATTGTCCCATCAATCTTCTAGTCCCCAGGCCTGAAAGGAATATTTCTTGACTTCCTGTCCCTTTCCCTCCATAGCCAACTATAGAAATTTGGAAATGGTTCCCTTTTTTCCTCTAGGGCCCACAGCAAGGTTACATTTCCCAGTGTCTTTTATAGTGAAGTGAGTGAATTCTGGCTCACGAAATGTCACCATAAAGGATGTTTGCTACCTTCTGGCCTGGCTGATGAAAGCTTCCCCACAACTCTCTTTGCTGTCTCTTATTCCCTCATCTGCTGGCCAGACGGTCCTCCCACAGTGACACAGTGGAGGCCTGTGTGGGCTACGGTGGAGCCACAGGTGGAAGGGGTCTGGGTCCGTGAATGACTGTGTGGAATAAGTCCCTCCATTCACCCACATTGTACTGTGATGTGAGTGAGAAATAAACCATTCCTGGGTTAAGCCACTTGTGTTTTGTGGTTGTTTGTTATAATCGTCAATCTGTGTCAAGGACTCTACCAACAATTCAGAAGTCCTGTCAGTGCCGCCTGCATAATGACTCTCCCCAGTCTCCTACTTGCCATGACTATACTATTATCTCTCTACTCCCCTCACCCCGAAACCACTATAATCTGTTTCCTTACCAGATTCCCTGGTTCTTATCTTTCTTCCTCTAGTTTATCATTCATGTTCACAGAAAAGAAATACTTCTAAGAGAATAAGAGCTTTATATGCTTCTGGTGAAAACCTTCGTTATTTAGGGCCTTTCCTAATAGGCTGCTCTTCCTTCTCCCATCCCTTCCCCCAGGAACACATCATCCTTTGATATACTCCTGATTTTTTTTTAACCTTTGCTCTATCTATTTCCCCTTCTATCTTTCCATCTAAGCTTAACTAGCCTTCAAGTTCAAGGTCAAGTGTTCACCTCCTCTGGGTAGCTTTCTGTGCACTTACTCTCTTCTCATACATCTGCACTTGAAATACGTTACTCTTCATATACATAATTCTTTGTCATTGTCTTCAGTTAGGCCAGAGGTTCCTAACCTGTGGTTCATCAATGGGATATGTAGATCCCCCTGACATTGTGTGGATATGTGTAGTGTATGTATATGTTTTTCTTTTTTTAAGAAGAGCTTTACTCACAAACTTCACAGATCCCATCCAGCATTGGAAGTCTATGAGTCTGGGGTACTGTTGAAATCCCTAGAAGAGGATTTATGATAGCAGGAATAGATGCAACGCCTCAGAAATAAGAAAGGCTTGGGGAATAGAGATAAAGTGTGCTGAGATAGGAGATCTTTCATACTCTTCATGTTCTACCAGTAAGAGTGGCTGGCCTCCAGGAAGGGGGAGTCAAGGACCTCCACAGTGGAGTGACACCAGTGGCCCTGGCAAAAAATCACCCCCCATCTCATTTTCATTGGCTTCCATGACACAGGTTTGTAGAGTTGGCTGGAATGGCCAGAGCCTTTCCATCTTTTTTTTCTTCTTTGCAGGCCCAGGCACTGGCAATCAAACCCAGGTCTCCGGCATGGCAGGCAAGAATTCTGCCACTGAGCCACCGTCACACCACCTGAGCCTTTCCATCTTATTTTACTCCTTTTCTCTTCCACAGACCTGCCCTGGGTGGGTGGGCTGGTCCTTGCTGAATGCCAAGGCAGAAAGATAGTTCCTCTGCCCTAGTTGTTCCCCCAAGATAATTCCATACTAGTCATCCCACCAACCTTCGAATTGTTTCATCTTCATACTTGCATAACCCTTCTCCTTGCTAAGATCTTGTGACCCAGGGCCCAGTGGCCTCTGCTGCTTACCAAGGGAGCCCTGGTGAAGTTCCACTGGATCCCCCGTCTCTGTGACTCTTGTTTGTTCAGCAAGCAACCCTGCAGCGAGCAGAGTGCCTTGCTAGCTTATTTCCTCTACAGCTCTTTGAATGTTTAATAAATTCTTAATTAAAAGCTGGGTACCTCATCTATTTCTGTCGATTGTTTTCTCTATTGCAAAGAAGAGAGGCCTACAGGAGGGAGATGTCAACCCTACACTCTACCCCCTTTCACATCCACAACTATATACACACACATAGCAATACGGCTCGGTGCTGTATTTACATAATTCTATTGACATTTTGAGTCTAAAATTATGTTTGCTACTTTAATTCGCTGTTAAATTAAATTATGAATGTTTGGAACGTAGTAATTTCTTTTGTTCTATGAACAGATTGTTTTATATATCTGCCTATATTACCAAGTTATTAATTTAATGATTTCATAATAGCAGCTCATTCCTCTGGGTAATATAAAGACTGAAGTGCATGCTCCATACAGCACAGGCAGACGTTGCTTGCCCTACATGAATTGAAGGTTTTAGGAATAAAGATATTAGTTTTGGCAGAATGTTTAAGTGTGCATAGGGAAACCGGAGGGATGCGTCAGGTCAGCTCCAGCTTCCCAATCTCATTTTAAAAAGGCAGGACATAGTCCATTGCCCATGAGACTGAACGAAAAATAATTTTCTTTAAATAAAGTCAAGCACTTGGCTGCACTCTGGCTGGCTTTGAGAGCTGCTGCCTGCCTGTCTGCCTCGCAGCTCTGAACACTGTGTCAATTCAGCTGGGTCTTTCCTCCTGTGGACCAGCAGGGCTGTCACCCTGTCAGCGTCCTGGAGATGGGCTGCCATGGTAACATGACATTGTCTGCATCATTCCATTCCTTGCTGGCATCCAACCCTATTGTGGGGAAAGGGCAAAGGGCCAGATGCTGTGCGGTATGGGAAAAGAGCACGGAGGCTAGATTCAGAGGATCCTTCCTTTATCCCTGTAACTTGTGGCTTCGGCTTACTGAGCCTCAATTTGCTGATCAATAAAATATGGGCAGTGATATCACCTACCTAGCCCATTTTGTAGATTGTTGTGTGGATAAAATGAGAAAATGGATGGGAAATGCTTTGCAATCTCCAACGGCCGGGGCTCCTTGTGGTCTGGGTTCTGCGGGGCATGAGCAGGTACCACTAATCACTATGTCTCATATTAGAGCAATGGTCCTGGGGATTCTCCTTGTATCTTAGGTGATTCCCTTCTCTCAGGGCCTCAATTTCTTTAGTTGACAGGTGATAAGTGAGCTTGATGACTTCTAAGGACCTCACCACCTCTGGTCATTTATGATTCTCTTATTTTTCAGGAGATCCAAAAAAAAAAAGCTTCATTTTACTTAGGAAGCCAGTGCCTAAAGTACAGCCTTACTAAGGAATCCCAGAATATTTGGTCAGTCAATAAATATTGACACCCCAGAGTCAACAAGGACTGATTTAGAGCTGCAGATTCAACAGTCTACAAGATAGGCATGGTGTCTGCCATTTCAGGGCCTCGGTCTAATGGGATTCAGATAAATAAACAGGCAATCATGACTTCCTGTGATAGTGGAGGGCATGTGCCTACCCCATACTTGCCAAGAAGTGAGAAGGGAAGCCTAGACTAAAAAAGCCAAAGATTGATTATGGCTCAGCATGCAAAAAGGAGGTGAGGGGTGGAAAGGGCAAAGGTGTTTCAGGAAGAAGTGAGTATATAGGAAGAAGGAGGCCGGAGAGAACAGTCCATTGGCTGGCGATGAGGCTGGAGGGATCAGAGGGGACCATATCTAGCAGGCATTGAGAGCCTTGTTAGCAGAGGGCAGTTGAGGAGCCACTGATGAAGGGAAGGGATCAGACTTGTACTTTAGAAAGGTAACCATGGCTGCCAGGGGGAGAACGGTTTGAAAGAGGGTCAAATTGGAAGCAAGGAGACCAGTTAGGAGAGTGTAATCATCATCAAGATAAGAGATGATGAGGACCTGATTTAGGTAATGATAATGCAGTGGGGAGAAGTGCACAGATGTAGGAGACATGCAGAAGGTGGAATACATCGGCTTCGGTTATGTTATTAGTAGATGGGGATGTAATAGAGAAGGAGTTGCCAAAATTAGAGCTAGAAGAGGTAGCTCTAAGGTTCCCCTTTACCCATTTGAGTCCTTCCTTCTCCAGCTTTTCTATCATTTCTTAAAAGGTTGCTCTTGAAGGAAACTCCCTCATACCACCCCCTCCTCCTACTTCCAAGACATACTTGCACATGTACAAACACATGTGCCTCAGCATCCTAGGCTCAGTAGGGTAGGTAAAAAATATTTGTGCAGAACTGACAGATTGCCAAGTTAAAAGCAATGGCATTGCTTATACTTTCTTTTTGTTATTTATTTTTTCTTGTCTCTGCATGTCACCTCTATAAAATATTCCTGAGTTCCCTAAGAAAATGAAACAAATTCTTTTCTTTTGTGCTTTATCTGTAGCCTTTACTATCATTGTCTTTGGTCTCATGTTAGTCTTACTCACTGTGCTGTGTATTAATCATCCCTGATTCCTGGTGCCTGGCAGCATGTCAGTTGCTGCTACAGTTATCTTGGTTGAATGCATGATGAGCGAATGGATTCCTAGGTCACTGGGGTCTGAATCCTCATAAAGGGGGAATTCTGGGATGCACTTACCGATCTCCCCCCAGAAAAAGCCTGGATTTGCTATTTTGAGGTGTGAGGTACTGAGGCCTCGGAATCTGAGACCAGGCATCCCCCCCAATTATAGAAGTGCCAAAGCTGGTCTCCTTCGGGACCATAACCGAGAGTTACAGAGTAGTTGCTTTGTAAATGGAAATGAATGCTGGCTAACTGATTAGCTGGAAGTGGGCAAGATGGAGACAGAAGAGGTGGAAATGTTGGTTGTGTCTCAAGATGAGGGAGGGTGGGGGCTATTAAAAAGGGTATGCATGCTTAGGGAATGGAAAGATGGCAAAAAATAGAAAGGATCCAGGAAGGTTAGAAAGTTGATGTGGAAGAGCTGAGGGTGAACCAGGAACTGAAACTGGAGCAGAAGATCAGCAGGAGAAGGTGATTTCCACTAAGCACGTGGGAGAAGGTATCAGTATAGGATTTGTCCAGTAAGATCCAGTTGGGTGGATAACAACTATTTTGGGACATAAGGGGAGACAGAGAGGAGGGCAGAGCTTGGACTGAAGTACCCATCAAGACAAGATTGTGTTTATTTGGTTAATGGCTGTTTACCAATGTCAGAGGCTGGTACTTTATAGATAGTCAATAAAAGTTGAATGAATCCTGGGTATTGCTCTTGAGAACATGCAAAGGAAGGTGGTAGGAGTTGAGATGCCAGGAGGTGGGAGAGGAGTGCTATCTCCAGGAATGGGAATCTCAGAACTGACCTAGAGGCAAAGCAGGCTGGAGACAGATTCATGGTACTGGATTGTGTACCAAGACATTTCCAGTACCATGTACGAAGACATTTCCAGTACCATAGCCAGTACCACTAAGAATCCTTTCTCAGTGGCAAATTATTGCTTATACTTTAATCACCATGGACAGAGTGAAGGATGACTCAGAGGCCTTATTCTAGAGGAGGGACACTGGGCTGGAGTTGCTGTCAAGGTTCTGGGTCTAGGGTCTCCTAAGGGATGCCTTAGCAGGTGGAAGTGGAGTGGCGTTCAGGGAGTGTGGAGCACCTTAATTTTTATTGCAAAATGTAGGGTGTCTTTTTTGGGTATCACAGAAAGACCACATCTGTAAGGATGGAGGGGGAGAGTTAAAATCCAGAAGTGGGAGAATCTGACTTCCCACTCTGTGTCCAAACAACAAGAACAACAAAAAATGGGGACTTGTGAGAGGCCATTTGGAGCAATTCAAAGTCTGGAGCCCTGGGCTATTTAATGTTTCCAGCAATGAGCTAGATGATGAAACACAGAGAACGCTCATTAATTTCATAGATGACACCCAGCTGAGACTGAAGGGGGCACCTTGGAGGATCAGATTAGAATTCAAATTGACTCTAGTAGGTTTTAGAGATTGGTCGGAAACCAACCAAATGAGATTCAGGAAGGACAAGGGCAGGCTGAGGGAAAAGCAGCCACACAAATGAAGGAGGAATGACTTCCTGAGTCCAAATCCTGCTTGAAACCTGAAGATTTTCTTGACCTCCTTGCCTGATTCATCACGCCTGACATTTGCACACAGCTTGCAGGGAACTTTCACAGTTTTCTCTTTGGGCCTTGTGGCAACCCTCTGAGAGAGGAATTGTTACAAATAACCTCATGGTGGTTCAGAGATGTTAAAGAACCTGCCCAAGGCCACACAGCTGATGGGTGTCCAAGCCAGGATGCAAACTCCATTAGCACTTTGCAGTGTGCATTTTACACTTACCTCAGAGTGTTTTACTGTGTCATCTGCTTTGTGACCTCATTTAGAAGTACAGTCTCTCGAGCCCTCCCTTTGCCCTTAGGCTAGCTTCCAACACGCCTATGACTTCAGTCTTCTCAAGGTGGCCAGGATCCTGGGGTGTGTCAGTCTAACCCAGTTCTTACCAGCTGCTTCAACAACTTTGATTCAATCTAGTTAAACTAGACCCACCCTGAAAGCTTTCCCCCTTGGATCAGTCCAATTACCTGCCAACTCGGCCTGACCTGGCTTGCTGAGACCTCTTGGAGGAAATTATAGAATTGGGTGGACAGAGCCACTGTGGATCCATCAATTCTGTTTGGCAATACTCTTTGTGTCTCTGTCAGTCTGTTCTCCTCGTGGTCTTTTCCTCACTATTCATAATATAATAAGAATATAATTCAATAAAGAGAAGATTGGGGACATCTGGCATGAACTCCTCATCTCTTGCTCACATTATCTTCCAACTCAACAAAATCTACGTTAACCCTCACCTCTTTTCCTTAGGGCAAGAAATGATGTTTCTGTTCATTCCTCTCTCCTTCTGTGCTCATAACTCATCTGACTCACCTTTCTCCAGCTTACACTCCTCTGTTGTCCTCTTACTCCTTTGGTTCATTCTTCATAGTCTTTCAATATGTTCCAGCCTGTTCCATCTTATAAAGCTCTCCTTAAGGGGAATGCATTAGAGAGGAGCATGGGGACATACTATTGTAGTAATGGTGCTGTTCTAGTTCTTAGATTAAGCAAAGCATTTATGGGTACTTTACATATAGTCTATCACATGATTCCATTATGACATTAAAAATCATATTAAATGACAATGGCTGTCTTTCAACCATGTTATCAGCATCTTGTTCTTATCTTCTTAGTGAACATCCTTGAAGATCATCTACCATCTGTATCTCCAACTTCATTATTCCTGTTCACTTCATTGTACTACTCCAGTGAGAGGTCACCAATGACTCCTAATGTGTCCCTTTGAATCACCTGACTTTCCAGTGACATTTCCCAGTGGCTCCCAGAATAGGAGCCACTTTTCTGTCCTGAGTTCTTTGCCATTAGCTCTTAGTATCATTGCTGGCTCCTCTTCCTTGAAGAGCTTACACATCAGTAAACTCTGAGTCCTGACCTAGGGACTCTGTTTCCCTTCTCTTCTCTCCTTCTGCACTTGACCAAATTTTTCCCATGACTGCACCCTCAGCCATCCACACATTTGTCTTCAGGCCAGATCTCTATACTGAGCTGCCCACCAAATAGCTCCATCTGAATGCTTTGACTCCCAACCAACCTGTCCAAAACTGGACCCATTTTATTGCTCTCCCTCAACTTGCTCCTCCTCCTGTGTGTCACTTCCTCTGAGTTATCTTAGACCCCCACATTTTTCTCAATTTCCCTACATCAAATTGCTACCCAAGTCTTCATCCCAGAGTTACTGTCTTTGTTCATTGCCATAGTCTCCTAACTGGTTCCCTTAGCTCTAATCCTGATTCTTGTTACAATTCTTGCCCTTGTCTTACTTGGCTAATTGCAGGTCTCTGGAGACAGAGTATTGTCCGCACCTGCATACCTTAGCACATGCTGTGTCTCTAGCTCAGATGCTCTTCCTCATGTTTCCTACCTGCTAACTGGTACTGACAGGCTTTTGCTTCCCAAACTGGCTCTGGTTCAAATCCCAGTTCCACCCCTTTTAGCTGTGTGCCCTGGGGCACATACTCCCTGAAACTTACTCTTCTCAGCTATGAAGTAGAAATGAGAAAAGTGTCTATCTCCTAGGATTGTTGTGAGGATTAACTAAGATACCCCTGTGATCACAGTGCTTGGTGTTCGGTGAGTTCTTAATGCATGCCAGCATTCATAATAGTCAGAGAACTCCTGCGCATTCTTGAAGACTCAGTTCCAATGTCATCTCCTCTATGAGACTGTCCCTGACCTTCCAGACAGATTTAGTTCACCACATGTTGATCCTTAGCACTTTGTTTTCAGCGCATTTAGAGAATTATAATGTAATTGTGTATGTTTATGTCTGTCTTCCCAACTAGACTGTACCTTATCTGGGTTGCATTCTCTAGGATCTGCTAGTTAATTAATTTTAGACTAACCCCTCACCCCATCCATGGGCTCTGATCATTAATTTTTGCTTAGTTACAAAAGGGCTGCTGGATTTTGGACAAATTGTTTGACACAACGTACTCATCTGCAAAATGAGACCACTTCACAAGAGTTGTTGAGTTCCCAAAGAGATGCTCTTATATTGGGGATAATATTCATATTTGGACCAAATCCCTAAAATGATCAGGGCAGAATATCTAGAAATTAGAACTCATCACAGGGTATAAATTACCCATTGGGAGTTGTGGCTGTGGAATAGAGCAGGGAACCATATCACATAGTGTACACCTGAGTGTGTGTGTGTGTGGGGGGCATGCGTACAAGCTCATGCCTTTGCACTGTGGTTGCTACAGCGGGGGGAGGGCTGAGAGTTGTCTCACTGTTCTCTGACTAAAGCAGTCAATTGTGGGTAGCAACAGCTGGCCTGTCAAGGCTCCTTAACAATGATCTCAAACTGCAAAAATCAGGTTGCTGCAACTAAGACCAAAAATCTGGGTCCCATAATAGGCATGGGAGATGGAGGCTTCCCTGGATAGAGAGAGAGAAACTTTTGTGGGCCCCCCCAAACAGGCAGTTGTGTGCCACCTGAAGGGCTTCCCAGAAATTCTTCTGTCTTGGGTGGGCTGGGAAGCTGCTTACTTTAGCCTTGGGCAGAAGCCAATCCAGCCTCCCGGGCTGGCAGTGACTCCCCAGATCCAGGATGGCAGGACTGCAAGACCAATAGCTCCTCGGGGTGGGTGGGGAGACAGGGGTATAGAGAGTATTAGCCCTTGTCTATGGCCAGGGTCCATTTTGCATGGCTTTGGTGTCTCCTGCCTATCAGCCCACCCCATGTTGGTCTCCTTGGTGTCTCCCCTACAGCATCCTTTAAGGGCTCAGAGTATGTTCTTATGTGGGGCCATAGAACCAGATGGGAAGGTGGCTTCTGCTGCTTGCCCTTTGGCCCTGGGACTCCTGCATGCTTGGCTTTTGGGTGGCCCACTTGGGACCTCGTATGTTTCTTGTGGAGCATGGCACTGGTTCTTCCTTCTCTTTGGCCTTGTTTGCATTTTGTAACCCGGCTGTGGATGGTCCCTTTGGAACCACAGACCTGTAGTACCTCTCGGCTTCCATGCTGTCTACCTGCGCATTGCAGGCACCGACTCCCATGCCCAGAACCTGATGCTAGATGTTCATCAGCACTTTCAGGCATGACCAGTTCAGACACTTGACTCCATCCTTGCACTAAACTCCTTTGGCATTATCAATGGTTTCTCCCACAAAAAATTCCCTCTTTATTTAGGCACAGCCTACCTGATGGTCTATAAATGACCCTAGGGGGCTTGTGTAGTCAGGACTGGGTCTGCAGACGAGATGGGGCTGGGCCTGTGCTTTAAGGCCTAGGCAAGACGTGGCCTCTACAGAGATGGGGATTTGGAGCTTCTGGGTGAAAGGAGCGTGTCCCAGGAAATGGCATCTCAACTGCATTCCCATGACTGCCAATTAACAATGCTGGTCAGGCGAAGGCCTGTACTCAGGGAGAGCAGAAGTGTGCCCTGAGGCCACCCAGAAATGTCCACCACCTGCATTTGAAGCTGGGCTTTAGCTCTGGCCTGGCCAACTGTCATTTAGCCATGCAGGCTGAGGGCTGCAGACACTGAAGCTGCTGCCTCCCCGTAATGACCTTCAGCAGAGAACCCAAGTGGGCTTCTGAGGCAGGCGTGCCCCTGCCCCCGCCCTGCTGCCATGCAGGCAATTAACCATGACTGTATTTCTGGGTCTTTGCCCTCTCCGTTCCCCTCTTCCCAACAACCATGTTGAACAAGAATCTTTATAGGAGAAGGGAAAATAACTGTCTGGCAGCAGAGGCAGCGGGGCTGAGAGATGACACAAGTCTAATGTGAGGGGCCTTGTGGTTTTAATCACTTCAGATGCTGTTCTGGAAGGAGAGGTAAGATAGCTCCCAGAGAGCATTCTGGAGGCCACAGCACCCTGAAGATAAGTGAGGGTGACATCCGAAGACAGGGTACTCTCTGGATCACTAGGCTCCCGGGGCTGGCCCCGGGCCCTGCCAATTACCTTCCAGCTCACTGGGCTCTACTGTCTGGGAGGGGCTGGCACTAACCCTGTACCCCATCAGCGAGTATGAGGCTCAGTGGCCAGGGGAGTGGCCTCAGAGCCTCCATGTTGGGGAGGGTCTCTGAGGAACAAAGACATCTGGGACCAAGGCCAGGGGTTCTGGAATCCGCCCGCCTTGTGTTCTGCCTGGCAGCCGCCCAACAGCATTCTCGGCTAATCAGAAGCCAAGGCTGACCCGAGGAAGATGGTCTCAGAGGAGGGAGCCTATTTTGAGCTGGTGAAATGATTAGTGGTACTAATCACAAATTCTCAGCCCAGACCCTGATGGCCTACTTACAGGCTATTCCCAAGTTTCCTGGGCCTGTGTTCTCTTTATTCCCCATCCTTCCTTCTCTATTTAGCCTGACCTCACTTCCCTTTCCTTCTTCCTGTTTCCTCTTCCCATTTCCAGGAGACCCTGGATGCCTCTGAGGATTCTTCCTGCACCTCTGAGAGCCCCAAACGCTTTAAAATGGTCCCTGGATAGTTTGGCACTGAGTACCTATTATGTGCCAGCTCTGAGCTAGGTGAATGGGGAAAGTGGAGGGCCAAACATGCTATGAAGGAAAAGAACAGGAGGATGCTAGATTTAAAATCAATAGAGGAAAACTCCTTCTCAAAGGAGGTGACGTTTAACATGAGACTTGAAAAATGAGTAGGGATCAGCAGAGTCAAGTGTGGGGAGAAGAGGTATAGACAGATACAGGTGCTAAGGCAGGCAGGAGCTTTGCTCTTGGATCCTAAAGGAAGGTCATTCATTGTAGCTACAGAATAGTGAGGCTGGCAGGGCCAGACTAGCCATGCTTCGTAGGCCATGCTAAGGATTTTCGGTTTTATCCTATGAATGGTGGAGAAGCATGCTGGTCCTGAGCCTGTTGCCCTCAGTTCCATTCATTGCTCTTCCCCTGTTCTGCTCTGCTTGGCAGGTGGCTCACCCTTGCAGGTTGTATTTTTCCAGCTCTGGAACAGCAAGTTTCCAGCTGGATTGAGCTACTGGGGAACACTGGCAGGAAATCAGGGCTGGAGGAAGGAGTCAGAGTATTTCTCCCGTCCCTGCCTGCCTTGGGCAACATTTCTGGCAATGACTGCATCTCTTCTGGGTCCACTCATCTCAGTGAGCAGGACTGCCATAGGTCCAGGTCTTCCAGAATACCCAGGACCCTGGATCCTTTACTTCAGCCTCTTCCTTTGTCTCTGCATCCTAGTGATGTTAGTGGCTTCTTGATTTTGCTAATCTGTAGGTTGTCCCATTGCTTCTGCTTGGCTTCTCAGATTCATCAAATTCCCTCTGTTTCATATGCTCACTTTTTGAACATTTATTTGTGCCAAAGACTTTGTTAACACGTTATATGTATTCATTCATTGAAACATCCATTAAAGCTGTATGAAGTGGATTACACCCACTATAGAAATTGGAAAATTAAGGCACAGAGATGTGAAGGTGCACAGCTAGTGAATAGTAGAGGGCCAGCTTTTGAACCGGGTAATCCAGCCCTAGAACTTGAGTTCTTACCCTCTATGCTATAGACTTCATTCATATGGGCACCGAATCATGGACTTAACAGGCAGAATTCAGCTAAGACTTGAGCTTGAATCATAGCTTCTGCATTGAAGTGTTTCATGAACAATAAACACTTAATCATTTTGAATTTCTGTTTACCCATCTATTAACTGGAGATAATAATAGAAGCTAGTTCATAGGGTTTTTGCATGATTAAACACCACAGTGCCTGGCACATTGTAAGCACTCAAGAAAGGTTAGCTTTTATTCTAGTTTCTGCTTTTATATACATGTCTTGATCCAGAGGACCAGCGGACAAAGCTTGACAACTAGATCCCAGGTCAGGTGGGGCCAGCGCTGTCCACATGCTGCCAGGCACCATTAGGACCTGGAGTGTATACTCCAAATTCCACAATAGCTGGCTTCTGAGACCTCATCTCAAAAGCTGTCCTTTGGGTTTCTAGGTTGCCCTGTCCTTGGCTGGAACTTTTACTCTATTCTGAGGGGGTGTTTCCCAGAAGTCTCATCCTGAGTCTTTTCCCTCAAATGGCTTCTGCATTAACCTGTGGAGATGTTCTTAAGCCCCTTGGTAGATTTTGCTAGACTGAATTAGGCTGGGAACTCTAAGACCAAGATCTCTGAAGAAATTCCAGGCTCACAGAACTTGAAATGGTCACTGCTTTTCCTTTCTGTTTTGGGCCTCCACAAAAGATAGAGCACCCACACGTACACACCATGCCAACCACACACTCACCACTAAATCAATGACCCAGTAGCAGACCTCAGTAAATTGCTGAGCCTTGAACAAATTCAGCCGACTGATGAAGATCCCAAATAATTTCCATTCTAATCTACGTTGCTTGACTTCTAAGGAGGTAATGGCCCCTTTGGTGACACACCGTCCTTTCTGTATACAATTTATGACCGTGACTTTCCTTTCTGAACTGTTACAAAGTGTGGAGGGAAAACAGCCTTTGGATTAGTGCTAACAATTCTTTACTGAGGTGTTGGGCCAGTGGCTCCCAGCTTGCACAAACCTGGTGGTGGCTGTGCTACTGGGCTGGGGTAAGTGTCTGGGTGAGAGATGGCAGAGAGTAGATGGAGAGAGTTCTGAACTAGACACACAAAAGATTATAATGGTAATGTGATAACAATAAAAATAATAGCTACTTATACACTTTACAATTGAAAAGCACTTTCACAAGCATTATTTCCATTTAATCTTTTTAACACCCTGTCATTTCACAGAAGAGAAGATGTATGTGTTAGGTGACTGGTTCAGGACACATACCTGGTTAGGCACAGCTAGCATTCAGATCTTTTGACTGCAGTACACTGTTTCTGAGAGTGTGTGGAGTGATGGGGCTGGCAGGCCTTTATCAGGCAAGTAGTCATAGCAGTTTGCACAGGTGTCAAAGTTTTCCTGGGGACAGGACATAATCTAAGACCATGTGTTTGGTTCCTGAGTAGAATGATTCTCTGGCCTTTCTTTGAGATCCAGCTCTTTTGAGGTCTGAACAGTCAACTCCTAGGCTTGTGGTTTCCAGGGAGATGGGAAGAAGGTGAACTGATTCATATAAGTCTGTTCTCTCTGGCAAATGACTCACAGTAAATACTGTGCTGAGCTTGGGAAGTCTCTTAACATCTCTAAATCTCAGCTCTGTCCTCATTTGTAAAATGGGATTGTAATAAAAGTAAATGTGGGAATTAAAGGAAATAATGAAAGTTTAATAAATGGTAAAGCACCAAAAATATAAAGGAATATTATGTATCTTCCATTATCATCATCATCATCATCTTCATCGTCATTGTTTTAGTTTGTTAATGCTTCCTGAAATGCAGTATACCAGAAATGGGTTGCCTTTTATAAAGAGAATTTATTAAGTCAAAAGTGGACAGTTCTAAGGCCATAAACATGTCCAAACTGAGGTATACAGAGAAAGACATCTTGACTCTGCGATGTCTGCTAGCTTTCTCTCCTGGCTTCTCATTTCAAAAGGCTTCCCATAGGGTCTTCACCTCCACAGGTCTCTGGTCTGTGTCAGATCTGTTGGCTCTGAAGTTTTTTCTAAAATGGTTCTCTCTTAAAGAACTCCAGTAAGCAACCCCACCTTGAATGGGTGGAGACACCTCTCCATGGAAACCACCTAATCAGAAGGTCCCTCCCAAACTAGGTGGATCACAACTCTATGGAAACAACTTAATCAAAAAGATCCCACCCAGCAATATTGAATCAGGATTAAAGAACATGGCTTTTCTGGGGTGCACAACAGTTTCAAAGTGGCACAATAGCCATCTTGAAAGACAGAGAGCATAAATTGCAAATTCTACTAATATGAGGCAGCACATGGAACAGCGGTTCTCAAATTTTAATGAGTCATCTGGGGAGTTTATTTAAAATGTGGCCTCCTCCTCTCCACCCCTGTCCCCAGAGATCCTAATTTAGAAGATCTTGTTGGAACCAGGAAACTTCCTTTTTAACAAACACCCTGAGTGAATTTGTTGTAGGTAGTCTACGGACCCTAGTTTGAAAAACACATTCCTAGATCTTGAAAGTGGATTACGTGGTGGACAAATAAATGAAGGTTCTACCTCACCCAGGGCGTAGTGATGTATGGCTTTTATCCCAAGACAATATGTTTAAGTGTTAGAAGAATTCTTAGGTGACGGGTCCATATCAGGGTGCATTGACAGAGTGACCTACCCATCATTCAATGGCAGGACCAACCTCCCGGAGTTTCCTAGACGTTCTTAATCTTGTTTAAGCTGCCTGGCATGAGACGATTAGAACATATATGTCTAATGTATCTATGTGAACTTGGGTTTCATGAATGAATACTAAGAAACAGAATTGTCAAGACCAAGGAAATTATTTATTTATACTACCAGTCTAAAGCAGTTAATCCACTTTATTAGCCACAACTAAGTGGCTATAAAGACTCGTTGACTAAGCTGAGCTAGAGCAAATTATCCTCTAAGACTTCTTGGTGAGGGCATCTTCCTCTGCTATCCTGGGCTGAAGTTACTCTGTTTCTGTTAATTCCCAAGGAGTCCAGATGGGTGAATTGACTTTACAAGTTGTCTTTTTAAAGGGCCATACTAATTTTTCTACATGAAACACATGGGTTATATATATATAGAAACCCAACCAAGCAAAATGTGTTGTAGGAGTCCATGATGGGATGCAGGTGAGATTAAGATTTATTTTGGTGTATGGAGTCAGGAGCAATCAAATATGCACCCACTGATTTGCCTGGTGGCTAGAAACCTTTGGGGAAAATATTTCAACCATTTCTAAATTTGAGGTTCAGACATGATCACACATGTCTGGTAAACTGAAAGTGGGTAAAGGTAACAGAATTATGAGAGGAGAACTCAATCTTCCTGAAAGAGAACACATCTAGTAAGATGGCAGGAAGGGACTCAGAGGGAGACCCTTGGATCAGGGTCAGGCTGGTGTTTTGGCAAATATAGGGGCAGTTATCTGCCCTCTAAACTAGAGGTAGGTTGAGTACCTCTAACCTACTAATGTGGCAGGATGTGCTTGTTCTAGAGAGGAAGAGACTTTGGGGTATTCTCTCAAATTCTGTAGCTGGGCTCCTCTGAAAGAGAAGATAACTCAGAAGAAAAAGAATGTTGATAATCTGGTATGGGACAAGGGTGGGCATTCCCATAAGCTCACAATGGTAGCCAGAACAGAGTGGGGGCATAGCCAGGAGGCATTTCAGGGTGGAGCAGCAAAAATAGCCTGGGTTCTGATCTGAGAGGAGTATAGAATGAGGCACTATAGCGGGGTGGGACCTGGAAGAATGTGAGGTACCATACTTAAGTGGGATCTGAGGGCATATGGTTGGCGACAAGAAGACAGTTACTAAGCTTGCAAAACCTGCATCTAAATATTTTGTTGATTGCATTTGTATACATGAAATTTCAATTGTGGGGATATTTGGGTTACACATGCGTTTCTTAATTAAGGAAAAGGAGACTCATCTATGCCTGAGTTGGATGTCAGGAAAATCCATGAAGCACTGAGTTGTTGGAGGCCGTGGGACAGGATAGGATGGGAGGGAATGGGTTGCCAGGGTAGCCAGGGAAGACCTACTTAAGGAAAGGAATACAGAGCTAAAGATAAGGTCAGAAAGAGGAAGCATCAGGTCCAGCTAAAAAATGCAGAGTCCTAGTGGGAGAATTTAGGATGGTCCAGAGAGTCAAAAAGAGCCAGAAAATGCTGGCAGAATAAACATTCAAATACACAGATTCAGGGAGTTAAACTCTGGGGTAATTAACTCCCCTTCACATCTCTCCTCATTCAACTATTTTTTTTTATTATTTTTCATTTCACTAATGTTTAATGTGCATACTTTGTGATAGCGTTCTGGAGATAGAGCAATGAACCATATGTGGTCCCCACCTCTATGGAGTTTAGTTGGCTCTGCACTCTCTGACTCAAGGAAATTCTGATTCTAGCCTTCCACCCCCAATATTCTAGCTTTTCTGAATGTCCCAGAATCTATCCTGGAGTTCTTCCTGGGTGCTCCCTCTATACCTTGTCCCTTTAGATGGACTGCTCCTATCCCTTTCTTCTGGCCTCTTTCCCCTCCTTACTCCACTCCAACCCCTGCCACAGCATCCTGAGGGCAAGTCCCAGTATCTATCCATCCCTTGCCCAGGTTCATGGGCTCTTCATCTGGCCCCAGGCTCGGCTCCACCAGGCAGAAGGCATAGACACAAACCTCCTGTTAGAGGAACAGGCAGGAAACAGAAGGTTACAAAGGGGGAGCAGAACAAAATCTCAGTGTCTTCTTCAGAGGATGAGTTCACCCATTGGCCTCATAAGGTAACTACTCAACATCAGACAAAGCTACTTGCTTTCTGTCCTTCTTTACCTTTTTTTTGGCATGGGCAGGCACCGGGAATTGAACCCAGGTCTCTGGCATGGCAGGCAAGAACTCTGCCTGCTGAGCCACCATGGCCCACCCCCTTCTTTATCTTTTAATTTTATTTTGAGAGAATTATAGATTCATGTGCAGTTGTATGATATAACGGAGCAACTCTGAATACCCTTCACCCACTTTCACACAATGCTAACGTTCATCATGACTATAGAACAATACCACCACCAGGAAATTGACACCGATACAATCCTTCAAACTTATTCAGATTTCACCAGTTTTATACACAATCTTTTGTGTGTAGTGTATGTATGTGTGCCCAATTCTATGCAGTTTTATTGCAAGTGTGGTTTCCAAAGATCATCAGCAGAGTCAAGATATAGAACATTCCATCACCTGAAAGATCCCTTGTGATACCCTTTTATAACCATAGAGACCCCTTGCTGCCCATGCCTTCTGCACCCCTAATCCCCAGCATTCACTAATGTTTTTCCATTTCTATAATTTGTTATTTCAAATATAAAGTGAATCTCACAGTATATAACCTTTTGAGATAGGCTCTTTTTCACTTAGTATAATTCCCTGGAGATTAATTCAAGTTGTTGCATGTGTCTATAAGTAAATTCCTTTTTGTGTGTTGAGTATTATTCCACGGTATGGATGTACAACAGTTTGTTTAAGCATTCATCCATTGAAGGACATCTGGTCTGTTTCCAGTTTTTGGCTATTATGACTGTCATTAACATTCATGTACAGATGTCTGTGTAAACAAATTTTCACTTCCCTGGAATAAATGACCAAAAGTACAATTGCTGGGTCATATGATAATTGCATACATAGCTTTCTAAGAAATAGCCAAACTGTTTTTCAGAAAGGCTATGCCATTTTACATTTTCACTAACAATGTATGAATGATCCATTTTCTCTGTGTCTTTGCCGGCATTTGATGTTGTCACTATTTTTTACTTTAGTCATTCTAATAGACGTGTAGTGAGATATCTGATTGTGGTTTTAATTTGCATTTCCTTAATGGCTAATGAAGTTGAACATCTTTCCATATTTTTCTTTGGTATCTGATTATACTCTTGGTGAAATGTCTGTTCATGACTTTTGCTCATTATCTAATTGGATTATGAGTTTTATCCTTTAGCTTTTTTTTTATTAGAGAAGTTGTAGGTTTACAGAAAAATCATGTATAAAATACAGAGTTCCCATATGCCACCCTATTATTAAACACCTTGCATTAGTGTGTTACATTTCCCACAATTGAGGAAAGAACATTTTTATAAGTGTACTATGAATTATAATCCATGGTTTACATTAGGGTTCACTGTTTGTATTGTAAAGTCCTATGTTTTTTTTAAACTTTTTATTCTACTATCATATATACAACCTAAAATTTCCCCTTTTACCCACATTCAAATATATAATTTGGAGCTATTAATGATGTTCACAATGTTGGGATACCATCACTACCATCCATTGCCAATGCTTTTCCATCACCCCAAATAGAAACTCTACAATTTAAGCACTAACTTTCCATTCCCTGTCACCACTCCTGATAGCCAATATTCTAGTTTCTGACTGTAGGGATTTGCTTATCCTAGTCACTTCACATCTGTGAGATCCGGCAATATTTGTCTTTCTGTGTCTGGTTTATTTCACTTAAGATATCTTCAAAGTTCATCCATGTTGTCACATTTATTAATCTTCATTCCTTGTTATAGCTGAACAATATTCAATTGTGTGTGCATACCAGATTTTGTTTATCCATTTAGTGACCGATGAACAGTTGGATTGTTTCCATCTTTGGCGATTGTGAATAATCCCGCTGTGAACATTGTTGTGCAACTCTCTATTTGAGCACCTTTGAGTATATAGTGACCAGCTTTATCCCCAATTTTTGACATAAAATTTATTTTACCTGATATTAGTGTAGCTACCCCAACTACTTGCATGGTATATTGTTTCCATCTTTTCTTTTTCAACCTACCAGTAATTTTGAATTTAAGGTCAATCTCTTGTAAACAGCATGCAGCTGTCTCATCCCTTTTTATCCATTCTACCAATTTCACCTTTTGACTGGAGAGTTTATTCCACTTGCATTAAAAATAGCTATTGATAATTTAGAACTTTTTTCTGCTATTTAAAAATTTTGTATTCGTAAGTCTAATAACTTTTTGACCCTCAATTCTTCTGTGAATGCCTACTTTCATATTTATTTGATTTTCGTCTTGTACTATTTAAACAATTTTTTTCTTATTTTTGTCTTGTACTATTTTGAGTCCCTTCTCATTTTTTTCTGAATGTATTTTTCATATATTTTCCCTGTAGTTGCCATGAGGTTAAAATTTACCATCCTAAGCTGGAAGCTAGCATATTTAATTTCATACCAGCTTAACTTCAACAGCATGTACATGTACTCTTCCTATACTCCTCTGTCCCCCCACCTGTTTTTGTACTTGTTACAAATTGTATCTTTGTACTGTATATATCCAAAACCATAGATTCATCATTATTTTTTTATGCATTTGCATTTCAGCATTATGATAAGTAAGGAGTGGAGTTACATTCCAAAAACACAACATGAGAATACTGGCATTTATAATTACCCACATGGTTACCTTTACAGGAGGTCTTTATTTCTTTATGTGACTTTGATCCACTGTCTAGTGTCCTTTCCTTTCAGTCTGAAGAACTCCCTTTAATATTGCTTCTAGGTCATGAACTCCCTCAGCTTTATTTATTTATTTTTAAATCAGGCATTGTCTCAATCTCTCTCTTCAAAACCTCTCATTTTTGAAATGTTTTGTCAGGTATAAAATCCTTTTGTGGAAATTGTTTATTCTCAGCATTTTAAATATTTTGTCCCGCTGCCTTCTTGCCCCCATGATATATAAGAAAGTAGCACTTACTCTTATTGAGCTTCCTTTGTACATTTAACTCATTGTTTTTCTCTTGCAGCTTTCAGAACGCTGTTCTTGTCCTTGGCATTGGACAGTTTGATTACTTTATATCTGGGTGGGTGATTCTCTTTGTGTTTATCTTGTTTGGGCCTTGTTTTGGTTTGCTAAAGCTGATGAAATGCAATATACATACCAGAAATGGACTGGTTTTTAATAATGGAGACGTATTAGCTTACAAGTTACAATTCTAAGGTCATGAAAATGTCCAAATTAAGGCATCAATAGGGCAATGCCTTCTCCCTAAAGAAAACTTGTTGACAATAGGGACCCTGCTGTCACATGCCCAGGCACATGGTGACGTCTGCTGGTTGTTTTCTCCCAGGTTTTGCTCCCTTTCAGCTTCTGGCTTCAGTGGCTTCCCTTCTCCGCTTCTGTGTCTTTTTCTCTCTGCTTTCTGTGGGTCCTCTCTTAGCGTCTCCAGGGGCTTCTTCTGTGAGAGTCTGTTAATTTCATCTTTTCACTTTTACATGTGTTTTATCCTCTTATAATGGATTCCAGTAAGAATGATTAAGATCCACTTTGAATGAGATGGGTCACATCTCAATTGAAATAACCTAATCAAAAGGTCCCATCCATCATAGGCCTACACCTACAGGAATGGATTAAGAAAACATGCCCTTTTTGGGGGTACATACAGCTTCAAACTGTCACAGAGTTCTTGAATGTACGTATTCATGTCTGTTGTTACATTTGGAAAGATTTATGCCGATGTTTCTTAGAATATTCCTTCTGCTCCTTTCTATCTTCTCCTCTTGGTATTCACCTAATGCATATATTGGTATGTTTGATGGTGTCCCACAGATCTCTCATTTTCTTTTATTTTGCTTTCTTTCTACTCTTCAGCCTGAATTATTTCAATTGTCTTGTTTTTGAGATCACTGATTCTTTCTTCTGCCACTTCCAAAATGCTAAAACCCTTTAGGGAATTTTTCATTTCAACTATTGTGTTCTTCCACTCCAGTATTTCTGTCTGGATCCTAATGAGAATCTCAGAGAGATTCCCATATTGTTCATTCATTGCTTTTCTCATATTCTTTAGTTCTTTTTTCCTGTTTTCCTGTATCTCCTTGCATATATTGAGGATCTTTTTACTAAAGTCATTGTCTGGTAAGTCCAAGGCCTGTTCCTTTTCATTGCTGGTTTCTGGATTTTTATCTTGTTCCTTTGGATGGACTAAGATTCCTGTTTCTTTTGTCTTTTAATATTTTGTTACATACTGTGCATTTTAATGTTTTAAAGTATTAACTCTGGGATTTAGTCCCTGCATTGTCTGTTCCATAAGTTTGCATCAGCAGGTGATAGATCAGGGATTTTCTTGAATGTCAGGAGCTAATCAAAACAAACAAAAAAAAGCCAAAAGCACCTTTCACAATCTTTGAAAATTGGCTCTGCTTTGGTTGGTGGTTTCCTGTGGAACTTAGCCCACCTATCAAGACATTCAGCCCCAGGCAGATGTGAAGTACAGAGCCTTTCTATACTAACTTAGCCTGCATGGAGCCACAGAGTCTGCTTCTCTTCCTGGGCTTGTGCTTACTAGTGGCTTTAGGAATTTCCTCATTTATAGCATAGAGGAGTTTGAAAACAAGCCCCCTCAACTCCCTTTGAAATAGACTTTCACCCTCTCCTGTGTGCTTTTTGTGTGACTTAATGCAGGTATAGTCCTTTGGTTCTCTTTATAACTTCTATTTTCTTTGCTGAGATTTTTCTACTTTTTCATTTGCTTCAAGAGAATTCATAATTGCATGTTGACATGATATTAGCGTGGCTGCATTAAAATTTTTGTTAGATCATTCCAACATCGGATTAATTTCAGGGTTGGCTTCTGTTGATTTTTTTTCTCATTTAACTTGTGATTTTCTGGTTTTTGGAATGAAGACTGATTATTTTTAATCATATCCTGGATATTTTGGGAATTATCTTAGAAGGTACTTATTCTTATTTAAATCGCCTATTTTAGCAGGCTGGTTTAGGTTAAGTGCCCAGATTCTGGAAGCCCTCTGCTGAACTTGTCACTCTGGGAAGATCAGGCCTGCCATTGCTGATTGGTGTAGGCTGTGGCACAGGTTAGCCAGTACTGGCTCTTCATGGGCAGTTGGCCAGCGCGTGGTGAGAATGGGTTGGCCAGCCCAGCTTGCTGGAGATGCTGTTGTAGGAAGATCAGGCTACTGTTGCCAATGGGTATGGATTTTCCTGCCAAGTCCTACCTGGACTTCCTTTTTTCCAGTCCTTTTGCCAGTGATACCAGTCTTTATTATTTCCTTCCTTTAACTTTTTCTGTGTACACCTGCTGGTGACAAGTTACATGACTCTCCAGCACCCAGTCTGGCGTGTATGGGAAATAAAAATAAAACCCAAGGAACTCATTTTGGTGTTTTTCAAGTCCTGAGATCCCTAACTGGCCCTCTTTTCACCTTTAAGCATCATTTTATGATTGTATGTGAAATTGTTTCCTGAGTATTTAGCTTTGTTTTGAGGAAAAGAGTAGGGAAAATTGGATCTATGCAATTTTGTTCCAGAACCAAAACTCTCTGCCTCATTTTTAAGCATCTGTCATAATATGACCAGGTAAGAACATGGCAGTGGGTGTTGGTCCTCAATCTAAATGAGGAGCAAGGTAGGAGCTTGAGCCTCTTGGTGGAAGCACAGTCAGAGACCAGCTCATCTGAAAGAGTTCTCAGAATAGTTCTCCATGCCTGTCTGTGTGCCATGGCCCCTGATGCTATCGTTAGAGATATTAGAGTCACCGTGTTATGACTCAGTGTGACATGTGCTGCCGAAGGAAGTTGGGATTGTGCAAAACAGTTCAGCAAAGCAGTCCACCTGTCACCAGCAATGACAGTCTTCAGGAATTATGCCATTTTATAGAGACACAACCTGAATCCAGTTGGCATCTACAGGCATGGAGACATTTGAGGAGCTGGACTGTACATTCCAGCAACTTTCCCACAAGTCTAAAGGGGAACTGCCCCTTTAATTTCTGTGATTTATTTATCCAGCATTTAAATAATCAAGTTTTTATCATACGCTTGGCATGGTGTTTGATGTTGTGGGGAGAGAGAAATAAGGGAGCTTGAGTCCCTGCTTTTGAGGACCATTTAGGGAGGAAGATATTAGGAATAATGACAAGATGTGGTCATTGCCATGTAGGGGCTATGCAAAGTGCTGATACTATAGTGGGGGGTCTCTGAGAGTCTTCACAGTAGAGGTGACCATTTGAGTTGCATCTTGAAGGATGCCAGCAGGAGGTGTCCACAAAGACATGCAGGGAGGGCAGTCTAGGCAGAGGGGCACATCTAACCTGAGGCAGAGATGTATGAAAGTGAAGCCTGTGGGTGAGAGTATCTACAGACAGAATTTGACTCAAGAAGGCTCTGATTTTCTGGAACTTAAAGATTGATTAGGAAGTTGGGTGCCACACTTATCAAGGTTATCATTCTCACATTTGTGCCTCGTGAGAGATTTTCCGGTAAGATGTTATCTCACCCACGTGTTTATAGTTTAAACCTTCCTGCTTATGTTATAATGGAAGCTTTTTCCCTGTTATTGGAATTTCAGGCTTCTTCAAGGTAGTGTAGTTGAGTGAGCTGGAGACTTTCAAAGGGAAGAGGTGTGGCTTTCAGTGCTCATCAACAGAGGGCTACCAGTTGTCCTTAAAGTCAATGCCGAGAGCAACTATCCTCTGTTTGTGTATGTGTGTGTGTGTGTCCCTGTGGGATGAATATGAGCATGAATGTGTGTGTATGTATGTGAATATGAGTGTGTGTGGGTAAAATCAAAACTGCCTTAGGATATTCTTCTTTGCACATTCTCCACTGCTAAGCCTCACATCTTGCGCAGAGTAGGTCTCTGATAAATGAATATGTAATGCTGACTGTCATTAGTAGCTGGCTGACAAAGCCATGTTTGCTTTATAGGAAGAAGATGAAAGAAACTGTCTACACTATTAGTAGCAGCAACACTGTGCAGGTCCCACAGCTTGGAAAGCAGGAGCCCAGGTTCCCATTAGCACTTGTCTTGGAGCCGGACTCCAAGGAGGCACTCAAAAAATTTCATCACTTGAGTTCATTCATTACCTGCTTCCAAGGGTCATCTTCTGCCTCTTATCCTTGACTCAGGTCACTCACAAATCTCTCTCACTCCTCAGTGACTCTGCTTCTGCAGTTTCTTCTGCTTGGAAGGAACTCTCACTCCACCTCCACTGGGTAGCTCCTATGCAGCCATCGAAGATCATGTCATATAGCACCTCCTCCGGGAAGCCTTTTAGATGCCATTTACTTGGATCACATGGCCCTCCTCTGTGTTCCCCAAAGATGCTGTCCTTCTCTTATTGTATAGAATGGCAATTGTTGCTTGTTGTTGTAATTTTTGGCTTCCAATTCTGTCTTTCCCATTAGATTGGGAGTTCCCTGAGGAGGGAGATGGTGTCTTATTCATTTTTTAATTCCCAGTGTGTGGCATGTGGTTAATTTTTAAGTCATCACTCAATAAATATGTGTTGAGTGCTTTCTCTATATCAGCACAGTTTATCTTATGTTAAATGGGGAGTGTTTGCAAGAACTCTTGGGCCCAATGAATCGTAGTGCATTTGAAAAGTGAAAGAAGCCAGGGTGCCTGGAAATTATGCAAGGAGAGTGACAGAAATTGGGCCTAGAGAGGAGGTCAGAAGCTGGATAATGTAGGGCCTCGTATGCCCTGTAAGCCTAGGAAAGGTTGGAAATATTAAATTCCCTAATATATCTGATAGGCCAAGCATAAGGAGGTTCAGTAATGGGAGCTGCTGCTGTGTGTATCTTTCCTACTATTTCAGGACATTCTATTCACTCCACTTTCATAGGGAGAAAGGAAAAATATGTAAAACTTTTGAGGAGGGCAACTAAAATGATGAAGAGGGATGGGGGAGCAATTAGCGTTCTTAAATCTGTGAAGATCAAGTCTGATAGAGGATGGGATGAAAGGTTATCCAGGCATGAACGATATAGTGTATGTTGAAATCCTTACATCTTAGATCTAATTCCTCCTTCTCCTTCATCCCCATAAAACTTGACAAGTGATAATTTTAGGAGAACTGAAGGGAATCCTGCTTTACCCAGTGAGTCATATAAATTTATGCACCTCTTTATCCCCAGGAGATGTTGCGCAAGTTGAAAATATAAATAACTTCAAGAAGAGTTTACAAATTTAAAAGATTAAAGCTCCATAACAAGATGAGGAGTAAAGTTCAGTATTTTAGGATGCTACCCTTAACTTTATTCATCCCCTAAACATGCTCCTTGCTGCTTTTGTCAGAGATAGAATAAATCAGATCTTCCAGACCTGACACTTGTAATTCTCAGTTTCTTTGCCCTGCAGCTCTGCTGTTAGTTGTATGTTCCACTAGGCCGGGATGGCAGAGCATTCTGGGTTTGCCTGTTTTATGGTTGTTTCTAATAGATTTTCACAGCCCATGGGAAGGAATTCTACACTGAGCTGAGTGGACTCTGGTTGATGTGGAAGGAGGACTGGATTTGAGAAAGATGCCTTCAATTTGAGTTCCAACTAAATTTACTTCCTGGGCCCACATGATTGATGATGTCTCCTCTCAGCCACATCTTGTACCACTTTCCCCTCTTGTGTGTCATAGTCAGCTCCTTTGGTCTTTTTTCAGTTCTTTGAAAGCACAGTTCTTTGAAAGCACAAACTTCTTTGGTCTCCAAACTTGTGCACACTCACTCATACTCTGGCCCTTGCCTGGCAATTTGGATAAACACCCTGCCAGACTCCACCATGGGCTCTTCTAAGCTGAGACCCTGGCTGGACAGCTTGGTCCTGGGTGGGAAGATATTAGAGTATATAGGTCAGTACAGGGTTGGGAATTATTACTTGCTCCAGGAAGGCCTTTCTTCCTTAGAACCTCCAGGGGGCTGACTGCCTTTGGAATGCAAACATGACCATAGGCAGGTTGGTAACAAGACATGACAACATGTAAAATTCAAATAATGAGAGGCAAGCAGCTCCTGCTAAGGACACCTGAGAGGAGAGAAGGCCATTGAATGGAGCTTCGGCAGCAGAGAACTTCTCACTGTGGTGGCTCTGATGAATTTCTGCTGCTCCCAGCTGATGGCAGGGTTGGGGTTGGGCTGTCTGCCAGGCCTGGGATCCTGTGATTCCTGTAGACTTCTACTAACTTCACAGGACTGTTATAAAGACCAAATGTTAAAAAAGAAGTTGAAAGAACTCTGGGGGTGGGAATGGCTTTACAAATGTAAGGTAGGGCATATTTACATGGGTAATAGTTGTGATGTCCTTATCCGCTGGCTGCCAGTCTCTAGCCATCATGTGTGATGGACATGAGGGGGTTGACCAGTGGTCCAGGAGCTTTTCATTTACTCATTCATACATTCATCCCTCATTGTTTAGACTGTACTATCCAATATGGTAGCCACTAGCCACATGTAGCTATTGAACACTTGAAACGTGCTAGTTCAAATGGAAATGTGCTATAAGTATAAAATACACACTGGATTTTTAAGACTTTGTACAAAAAAGAGTGTAAAATATTAATAATTTTAAAAATATCGGCTATGTGTTGAAATGATCAGATTTTGTGTTGTATATTGGGTTAAATAAAATATATTATGAAAATTAATTTCATCTAGTCCTTTTTTACTTTTTAAATGTAGCTACTGAAAATTTCAATTTCATATGTGGCTCAAATTATATTTCTATTGTACAGTGCTGTTTTATTCACATCTGTTCCCATGAAGGACAGGAGGCTGTGGACTGGTCTTGGTTAAAAAGGAAGTGCATTTTAGGATTTATACCTTTAAATAATACCATGGAGGGTATAGGACTAGCCCATAATTATTCCAGGTAGGGACTGGACATCCAAACCATTAGTGGGGGATTTAATTGTAAGGCTTTCTTGGGGCACTTAACACAATGTTTATGAACGATAAAGGCAATAAAGCTGTTCATTATTTATGTTTGCTGGTTTGTACTTGGGTATATCTAAACAGTGTAAAAGTGGGAACTGAATAGTATCCAGTGACTTGGGAATTAATGAACACCATAACTTGAGCATGCAAGTATACTAGGTATATGTGTAAAACTAAATTTTGTTTCAATTTAGATAATCCTCAAAGCTCCCTGTTTTGTTTTTTCTGATTCTAACCTTGCAGCTTCAGTCATAGAAATTGGGGAGATGAAATGCAAACATCTAGGCACAATTCTTTTGAAGTCTCACTGGTGTTTTTTCGTTCGGAACTTTCTGCTGCATCTATTCCAGGTGGCAAGGACTTGTCCTCCTTACATATTAGAACTTTGGGTTTTGTTCTTTACTTGTCTCTGGTCTGCTTCCTCCACAGTTGGTTTTCCAGATACACTCTCAAACCGGAGAGCAAATGCTTGGTACAAAATAAGGAAATCTCAGGGTCCCAGCATACAGTTAGGTAGGTATCATCTCAGTTTAGAGGCTGAAAGGTAAAGTGGAAGAACATTGAAGGAGGCACTGCAAAGGATTTTTCATGAGGTCTTAGGCATGACATTCATTCGCCAGGCATATGTTGATCATAGACTGTTTGCTAGGTACTGATGAAACAGAAATGAATAATGTTTGCTTCTTGGCTAAGAGCATTCTATTGGAGGAGGAATTGCATAAAAAATAAGTACAATTCAGAACTGCCATTTCTGGTAATATGGAATAGATGCACTTTTCCCTATTCTTCTTAAGTACAATGAAAAATGCTAGATGTTCTATATAAACTGTGCTGGTTGCAAAGGATGTATGTTCCCTAGAAAAGCCATGTTTTAATCTAAATCCCATTTCATGAAGTCAGAATAATCCCTATTCAATACTGTATGTTCGAAACTGTAATCAGATCATCTCCCTGGAGATGTAATTTAATCAAGAGTGGTTGTTAAGCTGGATTAGGTGACGACATGTCTCCACCCATTTAAGTGGGTCTTGATTAGTTACTGGAGTCCTATAAAAGAGGAAACATTTTGGAGAAAGAGAGATTCAGAGAGAGCAGAGAATGGTGCAGCACCACGAAGCAGAGAGTCTGCTAGTCAGCGCTTTGGAGATGAAGAAGGAAAACGCCTCCCAGGGAGCTTCAGAAAACAGGAAGCCAGGAGAGAAAGCTAGCAGGTGACACCATGCTTGCCATGTGCCCTTCCAACTGAGAGAGAAACTGTGACTGTGTTCGCCATGTGCCTTCTCACTTGAGAGGGAAAATCTGAACTTCATCGGCCTTCTTGAACCAAGGTATCTTTCCCTGGATGGATGCCTTTGTTTGACATTTCTATACACATGTTTTAATTGGGACATTTTCTCAGCCTTAGAACTGTAAACTAGCAACTTATTAAATTCCTCTTTTTAAAAGCCATTCTGTTTCTAGTATATTGCATTCTGGCAGCTAGCAAACTAGAATATAAACCAAATATAAGACTTTGAAAGGTTGAGAGAGGAAGGAAGATTGGCCAGGGACTTAAGAACCCAAGGAACAACATGAAGATGAGTGCCCTGGGTTTTCTTTTTGTCTCATATTTCCTAGACTTTGAAGTGAAGAAGCTGGAAATTCATAAATGCCAATGAATTCTAAAAACAGTAAAAACAACAAATAAAATTTCTGCTCTCTCTAGCCAAAGGGCAAGGTAATGGGCAGTCTAGCAATAGAGAAAACTTTTAGACAATAACTGTTCTATTCCTACCAAACACCACAATAAAAATCTGTGGCCCCATTGCTACACACAGCAGGAGAGTCAGAGTGGAGGACTTAGGGCTCCACTCTCACCAGGCTTAGCAATGTACCCAACCCTTCCATGGGGTGGTTTCAGAGGAGGCCTAGAGGACAATGAGGACTTTCATTACTGCCCAATGGTCACAAGGCCATCCTCCTTCCATGGTGAAGGTGGAGACCACCTGGGGAGAAGTAAGGAGGCAATTCTACATCTTCCAACCAGGATAGTATCAGAGGCCTCCTGGGGAGTTTGAACTCCCAGCCCCACCCAGCAATAATGACTAGTTTCTCCTCTCTTGAATGCCCAAGTGTGGAAATTGGACTTCTACCCCTACCTGACAATAAAGAAGCAGTTCTGCCCTTTCTGCTTTTGGAGTGGTATCAGAGGACGCAAGCAAAGCAAATTTATAAGCCTACATACATTTAAATAAGATCCAGAGTCTCATAAAATAATACCTGAAATGTCCAGGTTGCAATAAAAAAAACACCCTTTATATATATACAAAAAAAAAAACCACAGGAAAATCTCAACTTAAAAAGACAATAGGTGCTACACCAAGATGATAGAGATATCAGAATTTTGACAAAGATTTTTTTTTTACAAAGATTTTAATGGAGCCACCATAAACTTTATTAGTACTTGAAACAAATGAAAAAAATAGACAGTTTCAAAAAAGAAATAGAAAGTCTCAGCAAAGAAACAGAGGATATAACAATGAACCAAATGGAGATTTTAGAACTGAAAAAACAACAACCAAACTAAAAAACTCAATGCATGGGTTCAAAGAAGAATGGTGGTGACAGAGGAAAGAATCCATGAATTGGAAAGCAAAATGCTAGAAAATACCCAATTTGAGCACAGAGAGAATAGGGTGAAAATAATGAACAAGGTCCCAGGAATTTGTGGGACTATAACAAAAGATCTAACATTTGTGTCATTAGAGTCCTGGAAGGAGAAGAGAAAGAAGCTAATAGAAGAAACCAGGGCTAAAAAACCAAAGAAATAATGTTGAAAACTTCCAAAATTTGGGACAGGAATAAGCCTACATATTTAAGAACTGAGTGGACCCCAGATAGGATAAACTCAAGAATTCTACACAATCATACATCATTTCTAGTCAAACTTCTGAAAGCAAAAGAGAAAGAAAAAAATCTTGAAATCAGTGAGAGAGAAATGATACCTTACCTGTAGAGAAGAGCAATCTGGATGATAGCAGATTTCTCATCTGTTACCAAGGAGCCAGAATAAAGAGACACAACATCTTTCAAGTGCTGAAAGGAAATAACTGCCAAACCAATATGTTATATCCAGTGAAAATATCCTCAGGAATGAAGGAGAAATCAAGGCATTCTCAGATGAAGGAAATTATAAGGAAAGGAAACTTGGCATCTCAGGGAGGAATGTTAAATTATATATAAGTTCACAGAATAAAAATAAAAAAAATCCGTGGCACTACACTACCCAAAGAGTGAACTCTAAGTTAGACCATGGGCTATAGTTAATAATTTAACAATAAAAATGTGCTATCGTCATTGTAACAAATATTACAAACCAATGCAAGGTGCTAATGACAGGCTGGTATATGGGAATCCTGAATTTTATGTATAACTGTTCAGTAAACCCACAACTTCTCTAATAAAGAAATCATAAAAATAATAATCCTAAGAGGATGAAAAAGACAAGCTACAGACTGGGAGAGAATATTTGCAAACTACATATCTCTCAAAGTACAAGTATTTAGAATATATTAACAAATCTCAAAACTCAACAGTAAATAAAATACACAATCCAATCATAAAATAGGCAAAAGACATGAACAGACATTTCACCAAGAGTATAAAAAGACTGTAAAAAAGAACATGTAAATATGTTCAACTTCATTAGCTTTGGGGAAATGCAAATTAAAACTACAAATGAGATATTACTATGCACCTATCAGGATGACTAAGTAAAAAGTAGTGACAACACCAAATTCTGATGCAGGCTTAGAAAAACTGGATCACTCATAGATTGCTGATGGGAATGTAAAATGGTGCAGCCAGTCTACTGAACATGAAACCACCATACAACCTAACATTTGTACTATTAGGCAATTATCACAGAGAAATCGAAAACCTAACCTACATCAACATAAAAACCTGTTAGTTCATAGCATCTTTATTCATAATAGCCTCAAACTTGGAACAACCCAGATTTCCTTCAACAGGTGTGCCAGTTTGAAGCTATTATGTACCCCAGAAAAGCCATGTCTTTAATCCTCATTCAATATTGCTGTGTGAGATCTTTCTGATTGTTTCCATGGAGATGTGACCCACCCAATTGTGGGTGGTAACTTTTGATTTGATGGTTTCCATGGAGATGTGTCTCCATCCATTCAAGGAGAGGTTCCTTACTGGAGTCCTTTAAGAGGGAACCATTTTGGAAAAAGCTAGAGAGCCACTAGAACCGACAAAGCCAATGAAACAGACAGAGCCCAGGGGAAGCCGTTGAAGAAGCCTTATGAAATGAAGAGAGAAAGCTAGCAGATGTCACCATGTGCCCCCCTAGCTGAAAGAGAAGCCCTGAACTTCATTGGCCCTTTCTTTGGAGTTAAGTATCTTTCCCTTGATGCCTTAATTTGGACGTTTTCATGGCCTTAGAACTGTAAACTTACAGCTTAATAAATTCCCCTTTTAAAGTCAGTCTGTTTTTGGTGTATCACATTCTGGCAGCTTACAAACTAGAACAACAGTTGATTCATCAAACACACTATAGTGCATCCATACCAAGGACTACTATTCAGCAATACGTGATGGCACCTATTAAAGGCCAGGCACCATGCTGAATGCTTTATTTGTATTATTTGATTTAATTTAATACAATTATCTGGAAGACAGGTACTATTATTTACAGTTAAGGAAACTACTTGGAGAGTTTCAGACACTTTACCAAAGATATCCCCACTGGGAAGTGGTAGAACCAGGTTTCGTACAGTTCCGTCTCAGACCAGCGACCAGGCTCTTGAACACTGTGCTAGGAGGCCTCCAAAAGTCATCTTTTGCAATGTTTAAATTTGTTCTCCATTTTCTTTTTTCTCTGTTTCCCCATCCCTGCCTCCTTTTGACTCAATACAATATATTTTAGTATTTATTCTATCTTCTCTGATTTTTAGCTATACCTCTTTGTATTTTTAAAAGTATCTTTTAACTTAATCATACTCTACCTGGAATTGATATTATACCACTCTCTGTTTAATGTAAGAATCTTATAAAAGTCTAATTCCACTTGCAGCTACTATCCTTTGTTATATTGTCATATATTTAATTCTACATATGTTATAAATGGCACACTACATTCTTCTTATTATTTGCTTCAATTTTCTTTTAAAGGATTTAAGAAAAAATAATGAGATATTTGTCCATATATTCATTATACCAGTGCTCTTCACTAGCATCATATCAGTTCTGAATAACTTCCTTTAGCATTTCTTGTGGTGTGAGTCTGTTGGTGGTGAATTCTTTCTGCTTTTGATAATCTGAAAATGTCTTTATTTTATGCTCAGTTTTGAAAGATATTCTCATTAGATGTAGTATTCTACATGTTTTCCTTTCCATTTTTTTTTTAAACTTTAAGCATCTTAGAGATGTCTCTCCATTGTTTCCTGTTCTCCATTTTTTTCTGATAAGAATTCAACCATAATTCTTACTCCTGTTCTTCTGTATATAAAGTGTCTTTTTCTTTGGCTGCTTTTAAGATTTTTTTCTTTATCTTTGTTTATACAGCAGTTTGATTATGATATGCCTTAGTGTGGTTTTCTTTGTAATTATGGATTTTGCTGAGCTTCTTTAGAGCTATGGGTTAATGTTTTATTCAGATTTGGAAAGAACTTGCTCAATATTTTTCATTTTCTCCTGCCTCCAATTTTTAAATAAAGATAGGATCAATATTATAGTTTCTGCTTTTTTTCCCTCAGGCTCCAATATAGCTTGGTATGACATTACTGATCCTGTCTTTATTTGAAATTTTGATATTTTCTACATCATAGATTTCTTTCACATTAATTTTGAGTTTTAAAATGCTGTGTTATAAAATTATTTTGATTACTGATTTCCTTTTCTGCATCTCCTTACATTTTGCACCCAAGGCAAGTGCTTCAACTCATCTCATCTTAGACCCAGCCATTTCTCAGTTATTTAAAAATCTTTTTTTGCTAATTCCCATATCTGGATTGTGTCACATTTTCCTGCTTCTTTGCGTGTCCAGTAATATTTTATTACTGGGCATTGTGAACAATATGTTTCAGAAACTCTGAATTCTGTTTCCTTACTCTGAAGAGTGTTGAGTTTTGTTCTATAATGCAATTAAATCACTGACAGTTCTCCTCAACCTGTAGAAACTTGATTTTAGATTCTGTGAGCATGGAGTTTTTGCCATAAATTTGGGACTCATATAGTATATACTCCTAAGGTGTGGCCCTTCTGGGGTTTCAATAGAAAGTCTGATTTGTTTACAAACCATGTCTAAACTTAGTAAGGCTTGAACAAACTTTGTCTTCCCAGCAACAAGCATCTGCGGGAATATGTTTTCAGTTATTGCTTTCTGCTGAATTTCTTAGTGCCCACTCAATGCATGCTCAGTTTGAGTCAGCCAATGTTTTGAGGACAGTTTGTGTGCATATTTTGTGGCCCCCCTTCTGTGTTTTCTCTTTTATGAGATTCCCCCCTCAAATTCCAACCACTTTGACAGCCCTATATTCCAACCTGTGATATTCCAATGAGACCATTGCTATCTGCTTGAGCTGTTTCCCATATGCCACTTGGACCGTGGAGTATCTTTTGGGGAAAAGCTAGTTAAATGTGGACCTCATTCAATTTGATTCCCTTCATTCAGTCATAGCCCCTCTAGTTTCTGCCGGTTTTTGCTTACTTTCCAGTCCTTCAAACAGTCATTTTACAATATTTTGTCCAGAGCTTATATTTGTTTTTGACAGTGAAGTTAGTTCAATCTAAGCTACTCTACTATTCCAAGAAGCTAGA
>PVIY010018824.1:0-46874 GCA_004026745.1 Myrmecophaga tridactyla | reverse complement strand
AACCCTGCCCCACACCACATGCCTGGTACCACACCCGGTGCTGCACACCTGCCCCATGCCACGCCCTGCCCCTGTGTTTCTCACACCGTGCTCTACCCCATGCCACACCCCGCCCTGCAACTCCCACTTCTGCCCCAACTCCCACCCCCAGGTCCCTCACATACGGCGCCCCTATGCCACACCCCACATCACCCCCCATAACCCCCACTCCTCAAGCCTGTGTCCCCATACCCCACCCTATACCCTTGTGCTCTGCCTACACCACACCTAGCCGGCAGGCACTTCCAGATGGGCTGTGGGCAGGAGCAGCTGACATACCCAGTTCCACAACCCAGGGATATTCCAAGAGGGAACCTGGGGGCCACCAACCCCTCAGGCCCAGAAACAAAATCTCCACAAAGGTGTACACTGCTTACCCACCAGCCCCAAGGTTATTGGCTTTCAGTACACGCTAGGACCAGCTGAGGTGGCTGGAATTGCACAGGTCTCCATCCATCTCATCCTGGCTGCTGCAGTCAGAGGCAAGCCTGAGGGAAAGAGGAGGCCCAAGAGCACCATCTGCTGTGAAGAAATGGAAAGTGCAGTCTGGCAAACTGTGTGTCTGTCTTGCTTCAAATATATCTTTGAGGTCTGGGCCTTGGTCCGAATCTGTTGTGTACCCCAGAAAAGCCACATCCTTTAATCCTCATTCGATATTGCTGGGTGGGAGCTTTTTAAATTTTTTCCATGGAGATGCAACTCACCCAATTGTGGGTGGTAACTTTTGATTAGGTGGCTTCCATGGAGTTATGTCTCCACCCATTCAAGGTGGAGCCCTTGCTTACTGGAGCTCTTTAAGAGGGAACCATTTTGGTAAAAGCTTTAAAGCCATGAGAGTCACCAGCGCCAATAGAGCAGAAAGAGTCCTGGGGAAGCCACTGAAGAGAAAACTAGCAGATCTCACCACATGCCTTTCCAGCTGAGAGAGAAACCCTGAATATCATCGGCCTTCTTGAACTAAGGTGTCTTTCCCTGGATACCTTAGAATAGACATTTGTGTAGACTTGCTTTAATGTGGACATTTGTATGGCCTTAGGACTGTAAACTTGCAACTTAATAAATTCCTCTTTTTAAAAGCCATTCTGTTTCTGGTATATCACATTCTGGTATATACATTCTGGTATAAAACACTTGGTTTTGTGGGGAATTACTAATAAACCAAGTACAAAAAGAGACCTTCAACACAAATTCAAGCAAATACAAAACCTTAAACAACTGAGGAAATCAACTTACAAAATAGGTCTATCAAGATAATTGAACGCCTTGAAGCCACCAGAAAATCAAAAAGCATGTGAAGATGCAGGCAGCTATGTCCCAGCTAAATACTCAAATTAAAACAGGGCAGGCCACGGTGGCTCAGCAGGCAAGAATTTGCCAGAGGACCCGGGTTCGATTCCCGGTGCCTGCCCATGTAAAAAAAAAACATAGGAGAAGACACAGACTTTGGAACAACTATTCAAAGATGTTCATACAACTCTACTAAATAAATTCAATGGGTTGGACAATGACATAAAGGAAATTAAGAAGACACTAGAAAAGCATAAAGGAAAATTTAAAAGAATAAGTAGAAAATAACAGATATCACACAGATGAAAGCTATGGTAGACCAAGTTAAAAATATGCTAAAAACGCACAGCAGCAGATTTGAAGAGGCAATAGAAAGAACCAGCAAACTAAAGGACAGACAAATTGAACACAAGTGAACAAAAGAACAAATGGCAAAGATGGAAAATGGGAAAAATTGAGCTAGATTTCAGGGAGATGATGGACAACACAAAGTGCACAAATATTAGCATCATTGGTGTCCCATAAGGAGAAGAGCAAAGGGCTAGGAAGATTAACTGAAGGGATAAGTGTGAAAATTCCCAACCCTTATAAAAGATATAAATATGCAAATCAAAGAGGCCCAGAAAACCCCAGATAGAATAAATCCAAATAGTCCTACTCCAAGACACATACTAATCAGACTGTCAAATTCTGAAGAAAAGCAGAAAGTCCTAAAAGCTGGAAAAGAAAAGCAATTCACTACATACAAGGGAAACCACATAAGAATGAACTCAGATTACTCCACAGGCACCATGGAGGTGACAGGCAGTGGTATGATATATTTAATATCCTGAAAGAGAAAGTCTTCTAGCCAAAGATTCTTTATCCAGCCAAATTGTCCTTCAAAAGTGAGGATTAAAATTTTCACAGACAAAGGCTGAGAGAATAAGAGATCAACTCCACAAGAAATACTAAAGGAAGTTCTGTTGACTGAAAAAAAAGACGGGAGAGGGAGGTCTGGAGAAAGAAGAAAACTGAAGAGAACCAGAAAGTGTAACTTAAAGGATAAAAAGAGAAAGAGGGAAAAGAATACATTAGACCTGACAAATAAAAACTAAAGGATAAGATGGTAGATTCAAAAAATGCTTTTACAGTAATAACTTGGAATGTTAATGGACAAACTCACCAATTAAATGATACGGATTGGCAGAATGGATTGAGAAATATGATCCATCCATATGTAGCTTATAAAAGACTCATCTTAGACCCAAAGATGCAAATAGATTGAAAATGAAAGGATGGAAAAATATATTTCACATAGGTTGTAACCAAAAGAAAGCAGGAACAGTTATATTAATATCAGACAAAATAGACTTTTAATGGAAAGACATCATAAGAGACAAGGAAGGACACTACATGTTAATAAAAGGGACAGTTCACCAAGAAGAAATAACAGGCATAAATGTTTGTGCTCCCAATTAAGGAGCACCAAAGTACATGAGGCAAATAGGCAAAACCGGAGGAAGCAACAGATGCTTCAATAATAATAATGAGAGGCTTCAATACAACACTCTCCTCAATACATAGAACAACCAGACAGAGAAGATCAATAAGGAAATAGTGAACTTAAACAATTTGATTAATTAGAAGAATTAGATCTAACAGACAGAATTAGATCTAACAGACATACATGGATTCTTACTCCCCAAAACACTAGGATATACATTCTTCTCTAGTGCTCATGGAATGTTCTGCATTATAGATCACATGCTGGGGCACAAAATAGGCCTTTATAAATTTTAAAAGATTGAAATTATACGATTATTTTCTGATCACAACCAAATGAAGGTGGAGAGCAATAACCACCAAAGAACAATAACTTTCAAAATATATGGAGATTAAGTAATGCAATCTTGAACAATCCATGGGCCAAAGAAGAAATTGCTAAAGAAGTTGGCAAATATCTGGAGACAAATGAAAATGAGAATATAGCATATCAGAACTTATGGGATGTGGCAAAGGCAGTGCTGAGATGGAAATTTATTACCCTAAATGCCTATAAAGAAGGCATTCTAAAAAGAAGAAAGAATAAAATGAGGACTTAACTGCTCACCTGGAGGAGCTAGAGAAAAAACAGCAAATGAACCTCACAGCAAATAGGAGAAGAGAAATAACAAAGATTAAAGCAGAAATAAATGAATTGGAGAACAGAAAAAGCAATATAAAAAAATCAATAAAACCAAAAGTTGGTTCTTTAAGAAAATCAATAAAATCAGTGAACCCCTAGCTAGGCTGACAAAGGAAAAAAGAGAGAGAATGAAGATAAACAAAATCAGAAATGAGAGGGGGCTCGTTGCCATGGACACTGAAGAAATGAAAAAAAAAATCACGAGGATAATATGAATAACTATACACCAACAAACTAGATAACTTAGATGAAATGGACAAATTCCTAGAAACACACAAACAACCTACACTGACTCAAGAAGAAATAGATCTCAACAAATCAATCACAAGTAAAGAGTTTCAGTCATTGAAAATCTTCCTACAAAGAAAGGTGCAGGGCCAGATGGCTTTATAGGGAAATTTTATCAAAGATTCCAGAAAAGAACTAACACCAATCCTGCTCAAACACTTCCAAAAGTTGAGGAAAAAGGAATACTACCTAACTCATTTTATGAAGCTCACAACACTCTAATACCAAAACCAGATAAAGATGCCACTAGACAGGAATACTACAGGCCAGTCTTTCTAATGAATATAGATGCAAAAACTTTCAACAAAATACTAGAAAATCAAATCTGGTGACATAGTAAAAGAATTATGCACCATAACCAAGTGGAGTTATACCAGGAATGCAAGATGGTTCAACACAAGAAAATCAATCACTGTTATACAGTACATTAACAAATCAAAAGGGAAAAATCATATGCTCATCTTGATTGATGCTGAAAAAATATTTGAAAAAATTCAAGATCCTTTTTTGATAAAACACTTCAAAAGGCAGAAATTGAAGGGAACTTTCTCAATATGATAAAGAGCATATATGAAAATCCCATAGTTAGTATCGCAGTTAACAAGGGGAAAGAGATAGTCTTACCCCCTAATATCGGAAGTAAGGCAAGGTTGCTCTCTGCCACCATTATTATTCAACATTGTACCAGAAGTTCTAGTTAGAGCAATCAGCCAGGAAAAAGATGTAAAAGGCATCCAAACTAGAAAGGAGGAAATAAAACTTTCATTATTTTCAAATGACATGATACTATACTTGGAAAATCTTAGGAAATCTATGACAAAACTACTTGAGCTAATAAATTCAGCAAAGTGGTGGAATGCAAGATTAATGCACAAAAATAAATTATATTTCTATACACAAATGACCTAAGTAGGAAGACAATTAAAGGGAAAAAATCCATTCAAAATAGCATCTAAAAGAATCGAGTGTCTGGAAATAAAGTTAGCAAGGGATGGCAATGACTTGTACACAGAAAACTACAAATCATTGCTAAAAGAAATCAAAGATCTAAATAGCCAGAAAGGCATTCCCTGCTCAGGAATAGGAACGTTAAATACAGTTAGGATGTCAATTCTATCCAAATTGATCTACAGATTCAACGCAATACTAATCAACATACCAATAACCTATGTTGAAGATTTGGAAAAGCTAGTTATGAAGTTCATTTGGAAGGGAAAGAGAACTTGAATAGCTAAGAATATCCTAAAAAGGAAGAACGAAGTGGGAGGATTAACACTTCTTGATTTTTAAGTTATTACAAAGCCACAGTGGTCAAAACAGCTTAGTACTGGCCCAATGATAGAAGTATTGGCCAATGGAATCAAATCAAGAGTGTGGAGATAAACCACCAAATCTACAGTCAATTGATCTTTGACAATGTCCCTGAATCCATTGCACTGGGACAGAATAGTCTTTTTAATAATCGAGCATGGGAGAACTGGATATCAATAGCCAAATGAATGAAAAAATGACCCTTACCTTACACTCTATAGAAACATAAACTCAAAGTGGATCAAAGACCTAAATATAAGAGCCAGTACCATAAAACTCCTAGAAGAAAATAGAGGGAAACATCTTCAAGACTTAATAATAGGAAGTAACTTCCTAAACTTTACACCCAAAGAGTAAAGAAGACATAGATAAATGGGAACTCCTCAAAATCAAATGCTTCTGTGCCTGGAAAGGACTTCATCAAAAAGGTATAGAGGCAGCCAACTCAATGGGAGAAAATATTTGGAAATCACACATCAGATAAAGGTTTGATATCCTGTAAAAATAAAGGAGTCATACAACTCCACAACAAAAGAAAAAACAACACAATTATAAATGGGCTAGAGAAATGATTAGACATTTTTCCAAAGAGCAAATATAGATGGCTATAAATCACATGAAGAGATGCTCATTTTCACAGGCTATAAGAGAAATGCAAATCAAGATGACAATGAAATATCACCTCACACCTATAAGAATGGCTGCTATTAAACAGGAAACTACAAATGTCAGAGAGGATGTGGAGAAATTGGAACACTTACACACTGCTGGTTGGAATGTATAGTTGTACAGCTGCATGGAAGACAGTTTGGTGGTTACTTAGAAAGCTAAATATCGAGTTGTCCTCCAACCTATCAAACCCACTACTTGGTACAGACCCAGAAGAGTTGAAAGCAGTGACACAAATATACATTAGTACACCGATTTCATAGCAGCATTAATCATGATTCCCAAAAGATGGAAACAATCCAAGTGTCCCTCTACAGATGAGTGGATAAAGAAATTGTGGTACATACATGCAATGGCATATTATGCATCAGTAGAATGAAATGAGCTCCAAAAGCATATGACAATGTGGGTGCAAGCTTGAGGACATAATGTTGAGTGAAATAAGTCAGACACAAAAGGACAGATACTGTATGATTTTGCTATTTGCTCTGGTAAAAGTAAACTCAAAGGTTTACACTGCAGAATACAGGGGATCTAGAGGTACACAGAAGCTAGAGATGGGGGGAAGATTACCTATATGAAGTTGAACTTAAATGCAAGGCAACAGGTAGAAGTAATGGTAGCTAATTAGTGGGGTTATAAGTAACTGCCATATTAAAGGTATACATGATTGAAAGGGGTTGTGTAGAGTCATGCATCCCACCAATTAACACTACAAGTTCTTGCATGAACTACTTCAAAAGTATGAATCTTGTACAAAGAGTCAATAATAGAAGGGGATAGGAGGAAAACTACTATTGCATGCTATGGTCTATATTTAACAGTAAGACATGAACATTACCACAGCAATAGCAGAGATAAATATTCAGGGGGTGGAGAGGAGAAGAGTTAAGGGGAGGTTTGGACTTTCTATTCGGTCTGGGTATATTTATCTGTTATTTTTCTCTTTGGAGCAATGAAAATTGTTTAAAAAATGAGAGTGCTGATGATTGTACAACTAAGTGAGGATAATGTGAAACATGGATTGTACAACTAAGTGAGGATAATGTGAAACATGGATTGCTGAAACATCAGGCATTATACCTGATGCCCAATGGATGGAGGTGGCTAAAGGATACATTGACTGGGAAGCAGAATGGCAATCTGTGGTGTATACATAGGATCGATATTGTGCGGCTACAGAAAGGAATGAAGTCGTGAGGCTTGTAATGAGGTGAGTGAACCTTGGGGACATTATGTGGTCCCCATAGATAAGCCAGAAACAAAAAAACAAATATTGTATGGTCTCTTTTAGAAAATGCCTATAAGAAAATTGGGACCTATATTGTAAGATCTTACAGCAGTCACATTTCATCCAGAACTGTTAATGTTATTTCTAGATTTTAAGATGCTGTGCTAAATATGTAACATATTTTCCTGGAACTTTGGGTACCTGTGTGACACCTAAGACTCAGAATTGGAATTCTGCAGCTCTGAAAGCCAGCACTCCTGCATACAATAACTGTTAAACCAAAAAAGAGATCAGGCTTCAAATAGAGATAAGAATGAAGCTGACTAAGTCAGGACAAAGGTAAATCAAAATACAGTGGTAAGGATGACATTGTCTGTATTTTAGAATTCCCCCTACTATATGAGACCAAAGGAAGTGGGGCTTATTTTTTCCAAATCCTAAATTTTCTGTAGCACATAATCTAACTTAACCTGTCGGGATAACTCATTTAAACAACCCAAAAACTTGGAGCTCAGAATGGGAATGAGGGTTTGCAATTTTGTATAGCTTAAAGTAATACCCAGATACATCCCATAATATGTTGGACAGTTAACTAAAAAGTATTGGGTGCACAGGTGATACAGTGGTAGAATGCTCGCCTTCTATGCAGGAGACCTGGGTTTGATTCCCAGACCATGCAACTAAAAAAATTTTTAAAAAGTATTAGCAAAGTCCTTTGAGGGACGGGAGAAAAATTATGGAACTATTAAGCTTTCCCACCGGGTAAACCCTGATACTATCTCAAATATTAAAGACTCCCAAGTCAATAGGCCAAACCCTTGATCTTGAGGATTGCTTTTGTGTAGCTTATTTCTATAGTGGAGAATCTAGGCTTACCCATAGTTATGCCTAAGAGTTACTTCCAGAAAACCTCTTTTGTTGCTCAGATGTGATCTCTTTCTTTCTAAGTCCAACTCTGCAAGTAAAATCATTACCCTCCCCACTATGTGGGACATGACATCCAGGGGTGAAAGATTCCCTGGCAATGTGGGACATGACTCCCAAGGACAAGTCTGACCCTGGCACCATGAGATCGACAATGTCTTCTTGACTAAAAGGGGAATATAAATATGACAAAAGAAGGTGTCAGTGGCTAAGAAAATTCAAACAGAATCAAGAGGCTAGTCTGGAAGCTACTCTTATGCAAGCTTTAGCTAGATGTTGCTAATTGCCGTGGTTTGCCAAACCAAAGCCAAAAGCATTCCTGTTAACCCTAAAGAACACCTAGAACTCTATCTTATATTCTACAAAATCTCACATACTAAGAGTACTTTCCAGAAACCTACAACCTCCAGATGAGTTCTTAGATCAGATAAGTCCAGAAACCCAGAGAGGCCAGCCTCTCCAAGAATGTCAACTAGACATTCTTCCCTCATCCCATGTTATCAAGACCTCTTTCCAGCATGAAAAAATTAGAATGGGCAGAGCCCAAATACCCCTAAATATTGGGAGAAGGATCAAAGGAGAAAGTGGAGCTATAACAGAGAATGTGGGATTTAACAACTGAGTATGACTACTGAATCATTATATTGATATTTCTTTTAGTCTCCAGTGTCTTGGAGTAGCTAGAAGGAAAAAAAAAAAGAAAATTTTGGAACAGTAACCCATAACAAAACCTGAAATCTGTTCTATAACTACTTATTACAATATGCTTTGAAATTTATTGCTTTTTTGTATATGTGCTATATTTAATAAAAAATGTTTTTTAAGAAAGGAAATGGCCAATAAATCGGACTTAATTAATGAATAAATTTCTGCCACATTTTTTACATTCTAACTCATCCCTACACAGTTTATAAAGTGAGTCTATATAAAGTGTAAAGAAAAAAAAATTAACAAGCATCTCTTTAAATCATTTCCATTCCTCTATTTTTAATGTAGTCCTTTATGAAAGCATGTAAAAAAAAAAAAAGAGATTTGAATGTAGCATCTAAAGAAAATTTATTCTATCAACTAAGGACTCTTGAAAGCAAAAGCTAATGAAATATTATGAGTCTGGGGTTGTGAAGGCCACTTAAAGAAAACATTTTTTTATGGGCTTATAACTCTTCAAATCCATTTCAGGCTGAAGCAGCTCTCAGAAACACTTGCTCTTTCCCATAAGTCAGAGAATGATGTTTCTTTGTCAAGGAGAGTGCCAAAAGGGGATTTTTGTAACCCCCTGAATTTGATAGGAAGTTAACCTAGATTGACAAGTCATCTGAGAATTCTTCTTTTTGATTTTTAATTTTGCTAGTTGGCAATTCCCCATATTTTGTCCATTTGGTTTATGTTCTATACAATTTTGAGATTATGACAACTCTTAAACTATTACATGTCCAACAATGAGGCAGCAAATTTCATCATTTTTCAAGACTTTGTCATGTAAATATTTTAGCAATATCAATTCTAAAGCCATTGTTACAAATCAATTTAGTGTAACTAGCAAAAGTCAATTATATAATTGAGAGTTATAATTTTTGGCTATAGCTGGAATTTTTGTCCATATAAATAGCATCACTCACACACTTCAAATATTTCTACCAAAGAAGTTTACCTCTTATAAGAATCACAGATGTATGTGGTTTATAACTCTGAAAAGAACTATGAAATCTGTATGAAACTGTTCTTTAATCTTTTTGTTGTTATTGTTTTGAAAATCACCCTGGAAAAAAATTATGGGCATTATATTTATTTTTCCTTAAATAGAGGTTTGAAAACAAAAGAAGCAAAGTGAAAGAGAAACTTCTATCACTGTTGATACTTCCTCTGTTTTGTTTTGGAAAGCTGCGATTTGGAAGAAATGCTGAATCTTTATTTTACATACAGCCACTATCTGAAACTTCGCTATCAAAAAACTCGTTGGTTGTTACTTTGTGTGATTATAGATGACATTTCATCAAACTTATGAGGGATAGACTGAATTCCAAATATATTCTAAATAGGGAACGCATCTGAGGTTTCAAACACATGTACACGCACACATGTGAACACAAAAACGACATACAGGCACACACGCTGACTTAGAAGTCAAGATCTCAGGTTCCTGGTCCATTCTCTTAAGCAAAATCTCTGCGATTCTGACCAGGTTGTAACCATTTCTGAATCTTGATTTTCCCATCAGCATAAAGGAAACAAACTGGCAAATTGTATTGGTGCCTCTCCCTTTCTCATACTTGATGGCTTGTTTGGGTGGGAAAAAAGAAAATTCTGAAAAATTAAGATCAGATTAAGAAAAAAAAAGATTAAAGAACAGTTTCATACAGATTTCATAGTTCTTTTCAGAGTTATAAACCACATAGATTCCAGATATACTCAGATATTCCATTTGGTACAGTGAAGGCAAGGAAAAACAGACACTTGCGTGCTGCAACAACAACCTATCAGGAAAGCAAATTTACCATGTGCTGAGACACACAAACCTTTATACCAGTTCATACAGCCTAAAATTCTATTCCTAGAGTTCTACTCTGAGGGAGCAACTAGTGATTTTGTCAAATGTTTATTAACCACCTTGTTAATGATGAGAAAGAATTGGAACCATATTTTTTTAAAACTACTGTATTAGGTCCATTCCTCCTAATACAATCTACCAATTCAATAAGATCCCAACCAAAAGTATTGGGAAAATAAGGGAGGGAATTTCATCAGTTAAATCTACAGTAGATGTGCACAATTAGGCATCCAAGAATAGTCATAACAGATTCTAAGGAAGGAGAGAAATGGAGGACTGTCCTACCAGATGTCAAAGTGGATCAGAAAGATATGGGTATTTAAAAACATGTGGACTTCAGCATAAAAGTAAATTGAACAATGGGAGATATGAAAGCTTGAAGCTAGAACTGACTACCTATGGGAATGATGCAGGTGATAGAAGTAGCACTTCAAAGTGACTATAGATGGATCTTTCAATAGACGATGTGGAGACAGCCAGATAATAATTGAGGGTAAATCTTGCGAATTCCTATCTCTACATCCCCACATAAATTTGAGATGGAGTAAGGAATTAAATAAGATAGTATTAAGATAAATAGTTCTATTAGAAATAATTTGAGCAGAAAGTGCTTTCTAAACACAAAACCCACAGACAGTAAAGAAAATGATTGATATTTTGACTATCTTTTAAAATGTCCAGTAAATAAATAAATTAAATAAACTATTGGCAAATCGAAAATAAAAAGTTATTCCTAATGTGTATAACAGTTCTACTTATAATTCCCCAAAATAATGGATAACTAAACGAAAATCAAGAAAAATGCGAAACAGTACAACAGAAAACTGTAGAAACAGGAGTGAAGAGTTGACTGATTATGAATATATTCAAGAAAATACATACAAAGGAAGCCTAAATCTTTCTGAATGTAGCTTGCTTTGTAGATTTGAATTTAAGGCTATGTGGATGCTTTTAAATTATAAAAGGAAATTAAATCAAAGCGAAAATAAAATTTAAAAAAATAATAAAAACTAAATAAACGAACATCCCTAGCCACGTCTTGATTTGATGTTCAGACCATCCACAGAGGATCGTTGTGTCTTAAAAACACAGAGTATGTCCTCACAAGGGCAGAGCTAGGATTCAATCCGAGAATGGCAGGGCTACGCCAATGCCTTTTGTTTCCTGCACCGAGGTTGTCTTGGGCTGTTTGTGCATAACAAGGGTTCCCAGGTCATCATCTGCACACAAGAGCCTGCAGCCTCAAATCCCCGAGAAGCCTCTGACCTGTTCACCCTCTGCTTCACTGACCTTCTTTACTCACTCCTCGTTCCTTCAAGGGGCCTTCTTAAAGGGCCAAGCCCCTGCAAGCAACTCAAATTGTGGCTGGGATTCCTGTATTCCCGGAGGAGTCTGAGGAGTTGACTGGCATCTAATCAATCATTCCAGACACAGATCCTAATTTAGACTTCTTCCATGCTCACACCGAGCCCCTGCGAAGCACTGCGCAAGGCTGCCTGGAGGGAGGAGCGATGGAAAAGGCAAAAGCTCTCTCGGTCTCAGCTTCCACCCGTGTATAGTGGAAATGAAAGTCATCTGGACTGGGTTCAGATCCTGCCACTCTCACTATAACAGTTGTGTGCTCTTGGGCAAGTTACTTCCCTCAGTGAGCCTCAAACCCCTTCTCAGGATTCCGAGCGGCAACTATAAAGGCAGAATATAGGCAACCAAATTCAGAGAATTCTCATTAATTTGAAGAAAAGAATATAATGGTAGTTTCTGAGATATGGGTTCAGTGGTTGAGGTGCCATACCTGAGTCTTTTTTTTCTCCCCTTTGCTTTCATGTTTCAAAAAACAAGAAAAAATATTTTACTCCAATTAATTTGTGTTCAATAGTGGTGACTTCTTTTTCATTGTTCTGGAGTCGTTTGTTTGATTAGGTATCGGGGAGAGATTGGGATATTTGGTTTACTCTTCCATCTTTCCTGGAAATCTCCCCCTGAGATATATTTCATGAAAACACAAAGTAAAAAAAAAAAAAAAATCTAAAATGCACATACATCTAGGTTAAAAAAAACAAGTTTATAAGCACACGCTTTGTATAAAGATAGATATTCTTTGTCTCTGGAAACATAGTAAAAACTGCACAGGGCAGTGCAAGGGTGCCTCAGTGGCAGAATTCTTGCCTATCATGCCGGAGACCCGGGTTCAATTCCTGGTGCCTGCCCATACCAAAAAAAAAAAAAAACCTGCATGTGGATTAACTGGGTCCAGACAGTGGAAGACAGTTTTTCATTCTGTACTCCTTTTGAATTGTTTATTTATTTATTTCAATGTGCATGTGATAGTTCATGATAAAAGATCATTTAACAATCAAGGATATCCTTACACAAAAAGGGCACCGATTGCTTTTTTCCTGCCTATTAAACCAACTACATGAATTTGTCTATGCCCAGAAGCTGGGAAAGGTAAAAAAAAAAAAGTGGATATATCCCAGTTGGTTCAGTCTGTAGCTAACGGAAAGCGGAAAGAATGCTTATCATCTTGGAAATGAGGATTGAAGAACTGACAAAATTGTAAATCTTACTTTTTTTTAGATAGAAAGTATTAAGTTACTAAGAAATTGTAAAGTTCCCTTGTGTGCTTCGAAGGTGTCTTTGATTTCCATCTGAGAGTGACGGCCAATCACTGACAGCCTCAGATTTCTGATAGCCTCTGATTCTTCCCAACTAGCATACCATGTCTTTACAAGACAGAAATATTTCCACACAGAATCAGACCTAATGTGAGCTGTCTACTGTGAACAGCCAAAATGCCCCTTGGTTCTTCTAAGCCAAGGTAAATGTTAAAGCCAAAGGAAATCAGCAGGAATTAGAGATTTCCTGAGACCAAATACTCAAAGGCTCTTGGAGAGACACTGCTCAAAGCTTCTATTGGTCTTGAAATATGAATGCTTTTTTCTGTTTTGCATAGGTACAGATTCTGGGTTCCAATTCTAACTCGACTACTTACAAGCATTGTTAAAATAATTTATTACTTTAAAGTAATTATTTAACCTTTCTACATCCTCATTTATTTATCTGTAGAAAAGAGAAATATTAGTAACCATATGTTTATGCAGAGATTAAAACCACAAAACAAGCATAGTTACTCTCACAGAATAAACTGATAATAAAAGTTAGAAGTCATTAGTATAGTGTTAATTTGAGGAATCCTTCTTATAGGGTAAAATTACCTAAGTCTTAGATAAACATCATGTTCACATTCTCTTTCAAATCTGGACTAGGACAAGAGAGATGGCTTCATTTTAAGTTTGTCAGCTCTTTATTGGTAACTCGTCTATCATGTGCCCCCACTGGGAAGGGCCAGAGACTTGGTGACAGTTAATACTGAGCATCATAGCCAATGCTTCAGCAGTTAACAGTGACGCCAAGAGGCTGTGCTACTTAAAACAGCCCCAGGCAGCTTTTCGTTTCCTCACCAAATGTCTAATAGTTTTGGGAATCACGCATCCTACACAGGCCAAATTGCAGTACTTTGTTCTACTGTCCATATGAGTAGAGTCCTACTTGCCGGGTCATAAAATGTAAAAATAGGGACAACACATCAATGGCCTAACATTATGGAGAAAGGAAATTATAATGTATTGATTACTAAATAAATTACTGAGTATAACTTACTGTGCCAGTACATTATACATGTGTCATCTCATTTAGTTTTCATGAGAATAGTTTAAGGGACAAATTATAGTTCCTACTGTAAAGAAGAAGCAACGGATGTTGGAATGGTTATGTTCACTGACAAACAGATGGTTAGTATCAGGACTGAGATTCAATGTCAATTTTACTTGGTGCCCATATTTTTGTTCTCTCTGTTTTATGTGAATAGGAAGATATATCTGGCTTTGGACATGTTCCTGATCATACCCAGAGTGACTTATGAGATAAGTAGATGCGCAAAAGATTTTGTTTACTTCCTTGGGTTTGGCAAGGGCTGAAGTCATCACATTCTTTGTTAGTTCATGTCACCTTTTCTGGGAAGTTCTGTCAAGCAAAAGCATACCATTGCAAGCTACAGAATTAGAGCCCTTTATTGATTGACTTGGTGTTACCAAAGCTCAAAAGACAACAATAGCAAAAAAAATGCATTAATTAGACCATTTGCAAGAGAATATGATTATCCAGATCTTCTAGAAATGAAATTGTGGAAGCAGATGCCACACAGCTAATGATTAACAGTTCCTTTGCTCACCAGAATTTTTTTTTTCTCCCTGGAAGCATGCTGATTAGCTAAAGACACTCAGAGTTTGGCTCCCACATAGAAAGCTGGGTCCCCAGCCATGTTTCATGGCAACTCTGTAAATAACAATATGTCCCATAGACCAGATTCTTAGCCTGCAGGTACCATTATATCAAATCTCCCAACCCTGTGCACTGGCAACTGCCCATAGACTCAGAGCTTGGAAGAAACTCAGTTGGATTTGGAAAGAAATCCTGGCTTTGCTCAATACCACTTCAAATAAGTGAGCAAGCTTGTATAAGAACTTTATTTCTAGGTAGCCAAAGAATCTCCATTTTTCTGTTGCTATTGGTACATATTAGAAAGGAATGGAAAAAATTGTCACCTTCAAGGATTCAGCATGGACAGATCACTATCAGAACTCAGTGATTCCTTGGATAGCATTCTACCAATTACTTAGTCTCTCTCACACTTAGATGTCACCTCCGGAAAAGGACTAAAAGTGGCCAAATATAGGGTTGTTTTTGAAAACTTATTATTAACATGCGAATATATGTAATTCAGTATGGTGAATATTTGAGCAAAATAAATTTTTTTTAATTGAGATCATGGGTTCCTGCTTTAAACCTCAAATACTGTTTTCAGAAGATGCAGGCAATTATACCTCTAAGGCTTTAGCTGATTTTTAAAGTTCCATACTCATTCTGTCATGCCTTAACTGTGTCCTCTGCCTGCTCTCCCCACATGTCTGTTGGATTTCATTTACCCATATGGTACATATTTAGAAAGCGCTTCACATATTTCAGTTACTATGATAGACATTACTTTCACACTTCCTCCTAAGGCCAACCAGCTTAAATGCAGACACACTTGTTGCATTCTGGGACCAACTAATTGTTTTGGTTTGCTAAAGCTGCTGGAATGCAATATATCAGAAATGGAACAGCTTTCAAAAGGGAATTTATTAGTTACAAGTCTACAGTTCTAAGGCCATAAAAATGTCCAAAGTAAGGCATCCAGAGACAGATACCTTGACTCAAGAAAGGCCAATGTCTGTCACATGGGAAGCAATGTGGCTGGCATCTGCTGGTCCTTGTTCCCAGTTCTATGGCTTCCAGCTTCTGAAGCCAGTGGTTTCCTCTCTAAGCATCTGTAGGCCTTCACTTAACTCCTCCAGGACACCACTCAGGGTTCTGGCTTGCTTCGCATCTCATCAGAAGGCACATGGCAACATCTGCTGGGCTCTGGATCCCCAAACATCCCTGTCTAGGCTTCGGCTCTCTCTGCCGGGACTCCAAGCATCTCCAAACATCTGCTTCTCCATCAGCACTGAAGCAGCATGTTTTCTCCGAAGTGTCTCTTCTTTTAAAGGATTCCAGTAAATTTATCAAGACCCACCGTGAACGGGCAGAGTCATGTCTCCAACTACTCAAAAAGTCACACCCACAATTCGGTGTGTCACATCTCCATGGAAACAATTCAATCAAAGGTTCCACCCCACAATATTGAATCAGGATTAAAAGAAATATGGCTGCCCTCACAAAATTGGATCAGATAAAAGAACATGTCTTTTCTGGGGTACATAACAACTTCAAATTGGCACACTGATGTCTTCAGGGGAAAAAACTACCCTGTTATTGTTTGAAGGTGCAGTCTGTGTTAATGAGGAAAGTTAACTAAAAATATTCCCCTATCACACCATTTTTTATACACAAGGAAACTAAGGACAAAGACTGAGTCAGAATTAGAACAAGACTCTAGTTTTCCTGACTCCGATTTTGATACTTATTAAATGTTACAGAAAGTGCAAAAAGTTCATTTCCTATTTTGTCCATCCAAAGTTATCAGCTATCTGTGCCACTATTTTTCTTTCTCCATTCAGTAATAATCAATTAGGAAACAGTAAAAAATCTTCTTAAAACATTTAAATCTTCCTTTAAATAGACTGAATCAAAACACTGAATCTCCAATTCAACCATCATAAGTGCCATGTGTAAATAGAATCCCAATATTTGCTCCTTATAATGTCTCATCTGAAAATTACTCTAAAGCAGAAGGTTTCCCTTTGTCTGAGATTTAAGTCTCCCATAGATATTTTTGTTCAAAACCAAGTAGTTAAACTCTGATAAAACTATGCTCTACCAATTGTTTCTAAAAGACTGATTGATCACTTTCCAGGGAACTCTGTTCTGCTAAAGAATTCAGATCTGAGTTACTCCTAAGTCCACTGTCCAATCACCTTGGTTAATTGTTCTCCGGAATATATCTCCAAACCCAACTTCTGAGTTCCAAATCTGCATTTTGGATGATTGCTATATAGCACCCCAAGATGTCCCATCATACAAAACTGATGGGGTCATCTTTTCTTAAATAATTCAGAAACTCCTTCTGACTTCCTCCTTTAACAATGGGAAATTCCCAGTGATTCAAGTCCAAAATTGTTTTTCTAACTCATATTCATTCTTCCAGACCCAGATTTAAGAGAAAGCTTCCAAACCAGGGGTTCTAGGCTCCCCACCCACTTCCCACTCCCAAGGTGAAACTAATTTCATCCAAATCAGAACTCCTAAACACCCCTTTTGTCCCAGTCAGTGGATTCATTTGTTAACAGATATTTTTTTAATGCATATGTGTCCTCTCCTTAGACACATCTCATACACTTAAGAGTAGGAAGTAAGAATCACTTTTTTCCTTACCTTCCTAACTCCTCTTACCCAGTACATAACTTGGACCATAAAATCTGCTCAAATGATAAGCAACCAAATTATACTAATAACAAATAATAATAATAGCTAATATGCATTGATTTCTCACTGTATGTAGGCACAGAATCATTTCATTGTATCCTCACTGACATTTTATGAAGTAGGTGGTATTATTATTGTCCCCATTTTAAAGATTAGAAAACCGAACATGAGAGCTCAAGTATTTGAATATAAGTAAATGACAATAAAATATGTGCTTTTTCCCTTCCATTCCACTGCCTTGCTATGAAAGAATTTAAAACCCAGCCATCTAAAAGCCTTTCCAGAATACCAGGATAACAATTTTTAAAATAGCTACCAGAGGTTGCCTTGAAGTCATAGAATTCCTTCTTCTGAGGCAATAAGGACAGAGAATATGTCCTTTTGTCAAATGCCACTCTGTTACCTGCAGAGAGCACACCCAGCAGCAGCCTTTTCCATCATTTTAGTTCACTTCTCACAATTGACAGCTTCTCTTAAATTTTGAGTAAAAGCTCAGCATACAACCATGTGTTTCCCATTCCATGATGCTGATAACTAGAGCTGCAGAGGCTATTGTGTGGCATTTTCAATCCCAGGACTTTGTCTAAAAATTGCCTCAAAGAAGTTCTGCTCTCTTGATAGGTTGAATTTCCCATAAAAAGTGAAGAGTTTGGATATTTTATAATTACTCTCACTTCTCAAAAACATCTGTGTGGTTTTCTTCTCTAAAAAAAGTAAGCTACCTGTTTTAGTTTCCTAGGCTACTTAAAGTGATACCATGCAATGGTTCGACTTAAGCAATGAAAATTTATTCACTTATGGTTAGAGGCTGGGAAAATGTCCAAATCAAAGCATCATCAGTCTTTTTTCCCTTACACTGGCTGCCAGTGACCCTTGGCTCCTCTGCCACAAGGCAAGGCACGTGGCAGTGTCTGCTGGTCTCTCCTTTCTCTTCTGGGTTTTGTTGATTTTATCTTCTTGTTTCCAAGGGTTTCTCTGTCTGAATTTCATTCTCTTATAAAAGATTCCAGTATTAAAATTAAGACTCATTCTGATTGATTTGTATCACATCTTAACTGAAGTAGCCTCATCAAACGATCCTATTTGCAATAGATTTATGCCCACAGGAATGGATTAGATTTAAGAACATGTTTTTCTGGGGGTACATGCAGCTTCAAACTACCACACAATCCTTTAAGAGTTTCTGTCAAATGGCATGATCTTAAGAGAATTTTCCAAAATTAAAGATAACTTGCAGTGTGTGCTTCACCATGACAAAGAAAATAAGTCCAATGCTGTAAGCTTACCAGTACGTACATGGTGGCTGTAAAGGAAGATTCCCCCTTTATGCTTATAAAATGCTTCCACTATCTATTGCATCTTTTGAAGTCTCCAAAAGTCAGCTACATATTAAAAAAAAAAAAAGATTTAGGGAGACAGAGCTTTTACCATATACTTATCTGTAATTCGATAACATTTATACGTCACCATGGGTTTAGTGCCATCATTTCGAATCTCATAAAGTAGTAAATAAAGGATGAATAGGCTGGGGTATCTCCAATGTGACTAGCATTGGCAGGAAAATTTTGAGAGAAAACCATGTATCTATTCATTCAAACATTTAGTGATTATATGGATACTTGGAGCTAAAAATAGAAAAAACAAAGCACTGACCCTGTCCTGAAAGATGCCCACATAAGTGGGGAAAACAGACATGAAAAGGCAGCAGTGTGGCTGTGCTTCATAAGAGTTGAAAATAATAGAGTAGAGGAGTGTGTCTACCTCTCAGGTTCATTAACTAAGTTCTTTGTAAAGGCGAATCGCTTTACAACCACCAACTTTTAGGTAAACACAACATGCTGTGGAAGTAAGGCGGCAATCAACCACCTTTGTAAATATGAAATCAGAAATCGGAAGCACGCTCTTAAAGTGGAAACTAATTTTAAACAGTACATTTCCCCCGCCAGCAGGAATTCTTAAAATAAAAAAGTATTTTAAAGTCAGATTGAAGGTTTACTATGAGTAGTCCATTCTCATTCTTAAGTCCCAAGGAAAAAAATATAAGAATCATCCCATTCTAGACTTCACTTTTTGAAATAACTATTAGAACCCTTAAATTTGAATTAGTCTCGAGGTTTATTTTAGATAATTGTACCACGTGATAAATCAATGGCTAGTGAAAATTAATGATTTTTCATAAATTATTAGTTAATGCAATCAATCTGAATTTGTAATAAGTTTATAAATTTCTCACTTAGGTCTATTGTTCTCCCAGTTATAATAGTGTAATCCTCGGTGTTTAAAATGGGCAATTCAGTAGCTTCATCTTTCTAATGGAGTTTATAAATAAAATATTTTTCACAGTTTCTTGGCTTTGTTTAAGAGGTTTTGTTTTTGTTTGTTTATGTTTCTTTATTTTGTTTTCTACAATTTCTAGGTACTGTGACATAACATTTTCTCATTGTATCTGTTAAACAATCTTTTGCGTGGAATTACTTGTGTTTTACCTATGAAGGTACTACAGTTTGAGAGATTAGAAAGTTTTCTTAAGTTTACACAGCTGGTAAGAAGCAACAGAAGGTTAGGAAATTTCTAAAAGTGGTGGTGATTGAACTAGAAAAGGAGGAATTCAAAAGAATTAGAAAGGGAAAAAGAATATTTTAGAAAGAGAAAACAATTTTAGCGAGGCCCCAGGATATTAAAAATAAGAGGTTTTCAAGGAATCATAAAAGTCGATTATTTCAGAAGGTTGATTTGAGGAGAGGTCATAAGATATGTGTTTTGGGAAATATTACACTTCGGTAGAACTGGAGAAATGATTGGGTGTGGTGGATACTAATGATACTAGGGCACAATGGAAACAGAAACAAAACAAAACAAGGGTGTCTCATATTCTTAACTCAGAGTGACCTCAATCCCAGTTTGCCTTGGTACCTGCAGTACCTTCATAGGTAAAACACAAGTAATTCCACCCAAAAGATTGTTTAACAGATACAATGAGAAAATGTTATGTCATAGTACCTAGAAATTGTAGAAAACAAAATAAAGAAACATAAACAAACAAATAAACAAAAAAAATTGTTTATGCCAATTGTCCAGATGTAACTATTAATAGTACCCCTTTTCTTTTTCAAAAGTGCCCCTGTTTGAATGATAAATTATAGAGTCACCTTACTAATTAACACACTAATAGAACATATGGTAAAGTTCACCATTCTGGAATGTCAAACTAATCTCACCAAGCAACCTGTCTTTGTCCCTGATTTAAGGACAGGCAGAGTTTGGTGACAGAGATAGAATGCCTTATAGGAACACTAAGAAATTCAATGCAGAATAAATATTACAAAACATCAAAATGTGGAAGATCATGAAGACATTAAAAAGAACAAGGTAGAAAATATGTCTTGGAGAGCTCCCTTCATCAGCCCAAACAAAAGCGAGATACAGAAACAGCATGCAAATTTGACCCCTTTAGATGAGCAAATCTTTAAAAGTGCTGGGATAAATGGTTTGGTTTTAAAAAATTATTTCTCAAAGGAACTTGAGGAATTTGGCAGTATCTGTGTATGTGTGTGTGTGTGTGTGCTTTACTTCACATATATAATTAAGAAATTCAAAGGCAAAAAGATTATTTATGTGGAATGATTTTGTCCTTTTTTCCTTTTTGTTTTATTTTCTGCATTAAAAAAAGTTCCAAAATAAATTATTGCTCTTTAAGAAAGAAAATAAAACATTTGGATATTTCGGGAATTTTGTTTTCTCCTGTTAGATTGATAGAAATTACAGAGGACATCTCCTTCTAAACTTCGCCATGTAAATATCCATCCTTGGCCCTCTCAGCCCAAAAACGCACTTACAGGACCCAGATCTACCAGTTCTTAACTCACGTGAAAACACAACAATGTGGTATCATCTTTTTCCAAGAAGAAAAGAAAACGAGAAGAGGTACATGAGAGAGTGGATCTGGAAACCAGGATATACTACAAATAGCACTATTTGAATGTAAGATAATTCTATTTCAGTTGAAGCGTCATTGCCCATTTGAAACTGCCAAATGTATTCCTTTTTCATTTAATCGCCATTGTTTTCCAGAAAAAGTGAATCAATTGGAGATAAACGACTTATGGTACAATCCGGAAGCAGTGGAAAAATTTAAAATCAATTAGAGCTGCTTTTACAATCCCCATACACTTTCTTATCTGTGTGATTTCAAACAGGCTTATTGTTCGCTTAGAATCTCAGCTACTCATCTGTAAATTGGGTTGTACTCACTTTGCTTCCTGGACTACATTCTTTCTCTTGGCTTGTCCTAATGAATTCAGTCTCTCTACATTCTGCCCCTCAAATGATTTATATTAAAATCTTAGATATGCAGAAAAGCGTCTGATATTGATCCACCAGCTTCCAGTATCTGATGAACGTGAATGGGCCTGGCAAACAGGTTGTATGGAAAAACATGGTTTTAATAAATGTCTTTGTCATTGACATTGAAATACGTCCCATTGTTCAGGTCTCTAGCCCTTATTTCATAATTTTTATCTGGGGATTTATGGATGGGCTTCAAAACATCTGTGAACCTCTTGAAAGCGTTTTGAAACTTCTGTGTTGTGTGTTGTAACACATGTTTTCTCAGGAGTAGTGCTTGAGAATGACTCTCTTAAATGAACATGAACCATGAAAACATTCTACACAATTGGGGATTTAGAAAAGATTCTGAATATTGTCCAACATGAATGTAGAGAGTGTCTGGTTTTTTATAAAGACGAAAGAGGAATAAAACACCCAAATAAAGGCAGCCTGATCTAGAGGGAGAAGGACAGTCTTTAAAATTCAACAGCGTGTCCACACTGTACTAGCCTGTGCATCTCCTGAACTTCATGATACCCGTTTCACCAAAAAGAAAAATAGCGCATGTCTAGTCATTCTTTATCACAAATATTTTCCTCTTTGCTAGGAATGCATAAATGAGTTAGTTAATGAAAATGGAAATTTTAGCCTTCCTGCTTATGAGCACAGTTCATGGAAATAAACAAGCCTCCCTTAGAAATGCAATGTTTATGAAATGACTAAAGACTGTGTTGGACAGATTCTAAAAAAGACTTGTATCTGTGAATAAAAATACTTTTTCTTCCTCGAAGCAGGGGAGGGGTACATTTATTTTAAAATATATAATGACATTTCACTAGCTAGCTGAAGCACGAGACTTGTTTCTTATAATCTTATTTTAAACTGCTTAACTATGAGTCTTCTGCAGTTACTCTAAACAGAACAGAGTCATTGTACTTGTTTCTGGTCAGTACTTAATAATAAGACTGTGGAGCCATTTATCTTTCCCAGAATCCCTTCATCCATATCTAAAACTACTTTCCTATAAATGCCTTAACATTTTTTATTCAGACCTACATTTAGCAGGATATATTGCAGCCTGTTTGACAGCAACGGGGACACATAACCATGACAAGTTCTATAAAGAATATTTGAGAGTCTTGTCATGAAAAGAGCAAGTAGCGTCATGCTATTTTTAAACCTCAGAAATTGAGATTCAATATCGTCTGACGTTCCAGCGTCGAAACTCAACCCCAACTTGTAAAATCTGCTCTCATGTAATTCTTGGTTTTGTTCCATAGTGAAAGCATTGGGATACATTTAGCCCAGCCTGGTTGAGGTTCAAAAATTTTATTCCCATCTGAATTTTTGATTGTTCAGGGTTCTCCTGGAAAATAATTTCAAGGTGGCCATTTTTCATTATAAAGCCAGTAGAATAAATGTGAGGGTCTTAATCTCAAAGATTCCTACCTTACTTTGCAAAGCATCAGGAAGTCAGCAATTCTTTTCTCCCTGAAAACAGGAGTAATGCTTATAAGATCTCAAGCATTTGTTAGGTAACGTCAGAAAAATTAAGTCTCTCTCTCCATCTCTCTCACTCTTTCTATATATGTATATAATATATATTATATGTTAATATGTTTTAAATCTCTCAATGAACACATTTTATATTTTATACAAAATATATTTTATTCATTTATATATCTATCTATCTATAATCTCCACTCTCACACCAGAGCAGAATGTCTTTGTAATACAAATATCCCAAAAGGACTTGTGTCCAAAATATATAATAAACTCCCAAAAGGGAGTTGGTATCAATACTAATTGATACCAAAAAGACAATCCAAAATGAAAATAAGCAAAAAACTTGAATATGTATTCACAAAAGAATTACTAGCAAACATTCATGTTGGGGACCGAATCATGTCCCCCACCAAAGGCATGTTCAGGTCCCACTCTTGGTCCGGTGGCTGAGAACCCATTTGTAACTAGGACCTTTGAAGCAGCTATTAACTAAGGTGTGCCCACACCGAAGGAGGGTGGCCTTAGTGCAATATGGCTAAAGTCCTAATAAGCAAAGGAAATTGGACATGGAGAGAGAGAAATCACAAGGAACAGAAAGAAGTTGGAAGTCAACAGAACTCATAGAAGAAAGGAGAAGTCGCCGTCATGTGCACCGCCATGTGAAGCCAATGAACCCCAAGGATTGCCAGGCAGCCAGAAGACAATGACTCCAGCTCTTTGAATCTATGAGCCTATACATTCCTGTTATGAAGCTAACCTATTGTATGGTATTTGCTTTAGCAGCCAGGAAGCTAAAACAATATAAAAAAGTACTCAGCATCATTTTGTCATCAGGAAACGCAAATTAAAATCACCATGAAATACTGCTTCCTTCAACACAATGGCTAAAATGGAGAAAAAATATGAAAATTACAAAGTATTGGCAACCAGAGCTTTCATGTGTTGCTGGAATCAACATAAAATTGCAAAAATATTTGGCAGTAACTAGGAAGTTGAACATATACATTTCATGACCCAGTATTTCCACTCCTAAATATAAAGCCAACAAAAATATACAAATATGTTCACCTAAATACATGTACTATAAAGTTCATGGAAACACTAAGCAAAAACTGGAAACAATCCAAATGTTCGTTAACAGAAGCACTATTAAATTGTTGTATATTCGCACAATGAAATAATTTAAACAGTAAGAATAAAACATCAACAACCACATGCAAAAGATTTAAAGATAGATATGCATAATGGAAAAAAGAATATGATCACTTTGTCAGCACAAATATTTTAAATAATGCATAGTACAGACGTTAAATGAAATCCATTATTCATGGCTTTTCTCATACATGTATTTGAAAATGGAATGGTACTGGTGGCCCTGGGAATTTATGTCATGGTGTGTTATGTAGTTCGTAACTTTCTACTCTGCCACATTTTTTTGGCTAAAAGAATTCTCTAAATGGATTGTTGGTCATTTATATATTATATTCTCCTACCTGGCAGATGATATGCTCCCTTTAACCATGTTTTTTCCCATTTCAGTTGTCTGAATTCTGACTATCTTTCAGCTCTTACAGAAATACATACTCTTCCATTTATAGATTGATTTTCTTATGTTAAACATAGGGTAGAAGATCTAATGGTGAAACACTTGAGATTAATCAATCAAGGATCATTTGAAAGCAAGTATATGGTATACTATAATTAATAGAGCAAAACAGAGACTTTTTTTAAATCTCTAAGGGTGATGAGGATGATGAAATAATGTGACCTGTTCCAAAACCTGGGATATTTTTCGCATAATTTCTGACATAAGTGTGTAACGATTCTAAAGCAAACATCAACCCTAACTGCAGTTATTCATTTAGAATTAAACTCATTACCTCGCATCATCCTTTTCAAATAAATACTCATAAATTGAACTTAAAAGGGAAAGTAAATATAGAGTAAATTAGAAATTTAATGTGTAAGTAAAAAGTAAAAAACCTTTTAAACTGTTTGGAATGGCCAAGATGATGTGGCAATTGATTCCATTAATTTATTGAAGTTCTAAACATTTTATGTAAGAAACTATGCTGAATACTGATGAAAATCAAAAGATGAAAAGGATTTAGAATAGAATGTGCCCTCAAGGAAAAATATAATCTTTGGAGGAAGATATACACAGGCAGCAGAAATAAAATATGATGCGATAAAGCAATAATAAACATTATTCTTTCTATTAAAGAGCAGAGATTATGAACAAGATCTTCATGAGGGAAGGTGGCATTTGTGCTGGGTTTCTAAGGATGAATGGAATATTACTGGTGGGCAGAAGATGGAATGTACTGAGGCAAACAGAGCATACACAAATATGGCAGTGAATAATGCAGAGGGATATGCTTGACCTATGTGCAAAGCATGGAGGCATGTTAAAAGTCAGAGTTGGAGATAAAGCTGCAAGTGTGGCTGACCAGAGAATGGAAGACTCTGAATTTGAAGCTATGGATTCTAGTCATTATTTAAAAATCTATGTGGAGACATTGCATGGTTTAAAACCGGAAAGCAACAGGATCAAAATGGTGTTTTGATGGATAAATTCAGAGGAAAAACCGATTGGGGGAAATATTAAAGCCTTAAGTCAGATGGTACTGCCTAAACTAGACTGAGGGCAATTGGGATAAAGAAGAGGAGAGCTATTCAATAATCAGGGTGAAAAATAAATCTGAGTAACAAGTCATTACCACTGATTTGTTATTCATTTTTTAGAAGTAGATTCTCCTGCCTTGATAAGTAAGGGCATGAAGTCAAATGCCTTCACTTCTTGCTGCTCTTTCAAAGTTACTCATAGGAAGGACCAAGAGCAAGTACCCTATGTCTTATATTTCTTTAGTGTCATTTTCACAACATAAAAACTATCTTACTCCTGGAGAAAGCTCAATATATATGGCTTACAGGCTGATTACTGACTGGCTCCTGCTGTGGCACTATGAATGGCTTACTTCCAAGTCTAGCCTATTATAGAGAATTGAGGGCATTTGGTGGAATGCATTGGCAAATGTAGGTATATAGACAGAGCAGGCTATTCAGAATCTAGAGATAGGTTAATTTTAGGTTCATTTCAAAATAAACAGTGAGCTTCCAGGCTCCCAGAGTGTGAGAGTATTCATGAGAAATATGAAGAGATTTGAGACTTGATTTTATGTCATGGAAAATGCCATTCAACTCCTATTCCACACTCCTATGTCTGCAAATAAAGGCTCACGGATTATCAAGCAGCATATCTGTAAGGAACTTTCTACTTATAGACCATCTTACGCCTTCTTTCAAAGTTTGAACTCTGAAAACCAGAAATGGGAAGGGATTTGCAGAACTCTGACAGATACTCAGTGGCAGAGCTAGGAGCAGAATCCAATGTTTCTGATCCCATTCCAACACACAACACATTGTCATTTATATTGTCTATGGACTATTTGTGTTGATACATAGATTTATGGTGGTGTTTGATCTCCCAAAATACAGAAATCCACATTCTGCTCAAAAGACATTATTTATGGAATGGTGCCTCCTTTGGAAGACTGGTTTCCATTGTGTTGAATTTGAGGATGCTAGGTCTCGATGATTTTGTGGAAATAGTCTTTCCTCTGAATCACTGTCTTAAAGTTTTGTTACTAATTTGCCATTTCTGAGGTCTGTTTTTCATATTTGGATTGGCAAATTATAGTGCATCTATTTTGGAGCTAAATAAGAAAACAATGCAAATATCTAAGCAAACACAAAAGGGGTGATAATTTAGGGAAGAAAAAAAAACAGCCTTAGAAATCATTTCCAAGTGGTTTGAAACAGGAATAGGTTTGATGACCATAGATACAGCATGGAACCATGACCAATAAAACTAGCATAAAGAAAAAGTAAAGCCACAATGTTTTTCTCATGATACAAAAGTGAACACTCAATTTTGATGAAATGGTTGATAGCTGCTATTTAAGCAGGAAATAATGAATGGAACTTTATCCTTTATTCACTTTTCACTTCGGTTTTCATGACAGTCATTGTCCTTTTTCCTTCATATACCCAACTGTATATTAGGGTTTTAATAGGGAAATGTGGCTGCCCACAAACTCTCCCCTGAAGAATAGTTGTCCTCCATCTGGGAAATTTTCTTCTGACTCAGATAATAGTTTTGGTGGAATATGCTCAAGAATGTTGATGAGGAATGGTCACTCAATAAGTCAGCAAGACTGATTTGTTAAATATATTTTAAAGATCATTGCAACAGCAAGCACAAGGTTGTAAATTTTTTAAAAAGTATTATACTATTTAACCCAGAGATTAATAATTTCAAATGGGTATCAGAATTTTACGTTTTCTGGATAAATCATTTCCAGTGACTTTAGTAGAGATAAAATGAAAGAATAATGCTAGTTTTTTTGCTTATTGTGATCTTTACCTATTTAAACCATAAAAGTCAGGTCAGTAGAACTCCAAAAATGGCTGTGAAAGGGAGGGGAGAAGGGTTCTATTCTAATAAAAAAAAATTAGAAAACTATAACATGGGGGTTTCAAAGATAACTATGCTCACAATAATTATGCAAGAAGAGACAAAAACTGAAGTTTTTTCCTACTTGATTATCTGCTTAACTGTCAAAATCTTCATCAAACCTTCCAGAAATGTGGCAACTTAAGTAATAATCTTTTTTGGTTTAATCATTCCTTCTATGTAAAAATAGTAGAATACACATTTAAAAACAAACACTAGGAAACAAAATGAACAAACCTGTCTCTCAAAAAGAAATAATGCTATTCTTGGACAACAGTAAGGCATACAGCTACAAGACAAATTATACAGTATGAACAATGTGCATGCATATATATTTTAAATGACCATACTTTATTACCTCATATAAGGTAAATCATAGGAGTAACTTTGTATGATGAAACATCTTCAAAATATGAAAATGTGACTTATGGAGAATGTGAAAAGTTTCTGAGAGCAAATAATTTTGGAAATGAATGAGTTAAACAAAATTAACTGCAGAAATTCTAGGAGCATTCATATACAGAAGAAAAATTATGAACCCTAAAGAGAGGGCTAATCTGAATCAGTTCCTTAAACTAAATCAATATTTCCCTCCTTTCCATCTTCACTCCATTCCTCAAGATTTATTTTGAGGAATGCTGGCTACACCAAAAAGTCAATCATTCACCAGAAAATAATGGCTACATGATTTCGATAGAAAAGAAGTGACCTTAAAAAAAATTATTATAGACATGAATGTTGTGCTTAAATATAGTGGTTTCTGAATGACAGAAAATCGTTCATTTCTCTGTCAGCTTCATCCTGGAGACCCTCTCAAGACACAGTTTAATATCTGAGTAATCTAGAATATTCCTGATTGATATTCTGCCATGGCAGAAGCCAAGAACAAATAATCATAGTCTGAATCTTTTGAACCTTACTGGTGATAGGGCTTTGTACCTTTTCAATGTAAATCCAAGACTTTCTACTTCTTACAGTTTCTTGTGAATGAAACTTTTTTGTCCAGAGATATCAAGCATAGACTGTCATGAATCCTTCATTATTTAGATTAATTGATTTGCCTATTATCAATAATGACAGCTCAAAATAGTTAACTTACAAACTGGGAAGAAATTTCTGACTTCAAAGGTAGAATCTAAGATTTATTAACTGTAGTGTTTCCTTAATATCCCTTTTTTCTCTTTTCAGACAAAAAAGAATAAATGATCATATTCTTAGAATCAGCCTGACTCTAATTCTAACTTCCACTTATATTTTCACACTTATTGAATTATTAGTATTTGCAAGTGGTTTGACTTGGAGAAAGTTTCATAGCTAAATCAAATAAATAGTATCCTGATTGAGAAGTGTGGCCAGTAAGGAATTAAATGTGTATAACAGAATTCTCTTTTCTGAGATCTCTCTCATTAAGATTTAAGTGTTCTCTGAGTTAGATTTATGATCTCCAATTCCTTGTCCATCTCCTCCTCTGCTGTTTCCCTTTCACATCTTTGATACAAACAAAATAAAAGGAAATGTCAGCCTTTCAAGCTATTGTCTTACAACTTTCATATACAAGTTCCTCATTTTGAATTTTTTAAATGATCTTATGTATCCCAATGCCACAAAATTTCAGAACTGCGTTCCTGCCTTCCAGAAGGTAAGGCTAGTCTTTCTTTTTCTTTTTTTTTCCCCTCTCATCATTTTCCTCCATGTCATTTTTTACCACACTGCTACACTGTTACAGCTGTGTTCTTTCAATATCATTACACTAGCTCCTTCCAGTGGTAAATCACAAATGTGCTGCAAACAGAAAAGATCTGGGATAATCTTAAAGAGGCAGGAATGCAATAGTGAGCAAAGTTTATCCCTGTTCTTGACCCAGTACCTCTTGCTCCTGATTTAAGATTAAAGATGAATTTCTAATGCAGCCTGGATAGGGAGCTCAAGTTTATTCAGAAACTGTAGAGGTGTTTAGTTCACTTCTCAGACTGTCCATAGTAGAACAGCTTCTGAGATGTGTGGATACAAATTTCCAAACCCTGGCAAAAATCCAGCAGCATAATTCCATAAAGAACATGGTACACACAGTTCCACAAACTGAATTTGGGCTATAGGGAAAACACCACTTCCTAATAATGGCAGCAGGTGTTTTTACTAATGATCTTTTAACGACATTTTTGGTGGTTTTAATTAAGCCCCAAATATTTTTGTTGGAAACATAAAGGACAAATGGTTTCTAAGGAAAAATAAATAACATTTTTAAGCATGCATTTAAAAAGAAAAAAGTATTAACTGCATGTTGTCTCATTTAAGAATAGCAAATAATGACTTAATAAAATTCAGCTGGATGTATAATGATTGAGAAGAAGTTCTATGATAAGTTATTGTTAGAAAAAAGTTTAATAGATTTATTAAAATGAGAATATCATCTCCAAACCCTAAACCAATAAGGACCATCTGAACCTTTCTGCTCTGATGTGAGCATGCTGCTGCTGAAGACTTAGGAAAAAACAGAGAGTCATCCCATAACTCTCTCTGCAAATGGAATAAAGTGTGGTGTCTTGAATGATACACAACAGATTAATCCAAATACATTTATGTTTGAATTTGCCTGTGATTTTTTCTTGATTGTCATTGCACATTTGCTTTCCTAATCATATTTTAGCTGAATGCAATGGGAAATGTGGTTTATTCACCCAAATGGCAGGTGACAGCAAGAAACTGCCTTAAGTGATCTGACTGGCATATTGAGCAAATTGGATTTAAAATTAACCAAAAAAAAAGAAGTCATATAATCTTAGAACTGGAAGGACTCTTAGGAATAATTTAATTTGACCTCTTCATTTACACATAAGAGCAAACTAAAAGAAATGTGCATTTACATTCCTCATTTATAGAGTAACTATACATCTGGTTTGTACCTGTTCTCTCGGTTTAATTCATAGCAGCACCTCCTTTCATTCTCCAAGATCTTCCCGTTTAGAAGATAAAATAGACAGTTAAAAGGAGGAAAATAAAGGAAGAGAGATAATGTTCTAGTCAAATTATGTCCCTACATGATCATACAGATTCTTCATTTCCTTCAAATACCAGAAAGTGACTTTGGAGTTTTTCTCAATTGAGGATCTTACTTGCAAGTAACAGAAGCTAAGCTTTAAATCGCTTTAGTTAAAAAAGGGCTTTATTGCTAGACCACAATGACTTTGGGGAAACAAGGAGGTGCTATCTTTTTATATGTTATTTCTACCTCTCTTCTGCATTTGCTTCGCTCTTACCTGAATTGTTTCTCTTCAAACTACCTAGTGAAAAATCACTGAAACACTTCCCTATCTCCCATTTCAGATGATAAGATTCTTTACTAAAATACAAAAAATGCTGCTAATATGTTAACACCCACAGTAAACAAGTAGTGGAGATAACTGAAAGAATGGTTTCCAGAAAAACAGGGTTAAAGAAATACTAATAAAACTAGTTTCTCCTGCAGATTTCTTTGAAATGCTTTATTTTGTACACAATTAACCACAATAACAGTTGACTTGATAACTAAGAATTCATTTCAACTTTATCTTCTTCAAAATCTTTTGCATTTGAGAGAAAATGCATTCTTGAGTTGAACTTCATGTTTCGTTCATAGGCTTAATAAGGGATTTTATCATACGAATGATCAACAACTGTCAAACATAAAAAATCGAAGTGATTAAATACAAACTAAAACAGCAGGTTAAGTGACTTGAACACTTACACCATTTTATAAAGGCAGGTAAGTCTCTCGTTGGAAAAGGCTACACTAAAATGACATGATGAGAGAAGAAATCGGCGAGTCTTAGAATTCTGCAACCTTCTCATTAATTCTAATTCCGTGTTCCCTGAGTCCTGAAAGGATAAGACTATGCAGCAAAAGAACATTGAAATTGAAATTTGGAATGCTAAAATGTACCTTTGGGCATGGTGTTTACGTAAAGGTTAGGGTTTCTCGGAATGTACATTAAGACGGAGGCTATAATCTGTATAACGCATAGACTGTGTTTCCGAAATACATATTGTCCCTGCCACTGAAGAGTTTCCATCTCCTCAGGAGGAGGCAGAGAGACCATCTAATAGCCCCCATGAAAAGTAGTTCCTGCTAGGACAAAGAAAGGAACAAAGTGCTAGAGAGGGACAATGAAGAAGTGACCACTTCGCTCTGTGGATATTGAGTATGTCTTCACAGAAAAAGTCATGATGTACGAACAAGTTGCTTAAAATAGAAAGTTTCTAGGAAAACAAGACAATAAGATTCAGTCATGTAGGAGGAATATCAATAAGATTTCAAAGGACTTGATCTGCTTAGGAAATGTCTTTTCAGCTAGGGCTAGCAGAAGCCTGGTATATAGACAAAGATAAGCAGGAGATGAATCTAGACGGGAAATATTTTGTTATTCATTCCCTCACTAATTATTCATTTAACAAATATTCATGCAGGGTCTCCTCTTTCCAGGCACTGGGTGAGGCCTTAAAGACGCAATGGCAAGGAAACCTCAGCTCATGATATGGTGGGAGAATAAGAGATGAAGATAGAAAAATAGCCATCAACCAATGTGTCTGTGCTCGTGATAGAAAAAGCAAAATCTGTAAGGTGCAGAAAAAGAAACAACCAGCCCAATCTCAGGTCAAGCTACATTCCAAAGGAACATTTGATCTGTGCTTCAAAGGAGGACTCGGCTCTCGCTGGTTCAATGGAGCCAGGAAGATGAGAGTGGGGAGCAAAGAAGAGATGCTCTGTCACAGGTTCTACACTTACTCAAACATTAGAATTTAGTAATTCTTGCAAGCTGAAAAATTGTCAATGCCCTTTGGGGGGATAGTAAAATGAAGCACATAGAAGCAGAAAAAACAAAGCTCTTTACAGTAAAATTGTAACAGGAATGTACAGTTATGAAGCCTACTTCATAACCACGTACTTCCTAATTCGGAAAAACCACAGAAAAGACTGCTTAGATGTTAAACATATCAGGCCTTTTCACTTCTCCAAGCTGTGTACCTCAACAGCACTCAGCAAGTTCAGTTAGGGGATTTCCCCACACCACTACTGATTTGCAAGAGCCTCTAAAACATTTTTCCCATTATAAACTCACCAACATATGGATATCAAAAAGGAAATAAAGTATGTAATACGGAAAGTCACTCCAAATGCTTTTACTATGGAGATATTATCCAATAAGATATACATTAAAGAGAACCTCTTCAAATTCCGAAGATGGATTATGGGTGATAAAAATGTTTCCAGTTGTTCCAGGCTTTTCAGGAGAAGGCAGGGAAGTGATTACTGGTCAAGATGATTCACGTTCAAATACTAACCCAAAGATTGATTCGTTACTCCATTAATTAATTAATTAATTAATTAATTAACTTAAAGAATACCTTGCATCATATCTTCCCTCAATTATGAAAAAGTCATTAATTTCCATTTGTTTGACAGGTGATTAACAGGATGGAAGAAACGATCTCAAAATGCAATTAAGAAAAGCTAAAAGAATTGAGATTTGCCTAGCTTTTCAAACAGAAACTATTCTAATTTCAGCTGTGTCGGTTTGCAAAATACCAGCTGTGTGTTCCACTCAGAACTCTGATGAAATATCAGAAACTGAATATATGTAGTGTTTTGTTAATCTGTTGACTTTTATGAAGCAGCTAGTAGCTAGATATCTTTGGAATCTATGAGGACCTGTCCAAGGAGATGCTCCAGCCTTCAACATTTAATGTGACCCAGAACGAACATTCTTAGCACACTTGCAGAAGGGACAAGAGCACTGCGAGTCTTCACTATCCCCTCAACAGCAGGAAGCTTCAGTTTGGGAATAAGAAAATGCAGTCCATGTGGGCTTATACTTGTAAAAGAGGCTGGTAAGGAAGTTCACGGACCACTTGTCGTTAGAGACGTTGAAGAAGAAACAAGCATAGTGGAAAATGGCACGGTGTGTCTCCATGCACATGTTTCTTCTGCTTTTCAACTCCTGATACCTGGATCTTTGGAAATGTTTCCTCATTATCTGTAGAGATCATTCAGCAAATTAGGAGTAATTGTGTCAGGTAGAACTCTTACTAAAAGTTGATCAAGGGAGTGATTTAGACAGCTTTGAAAATGGCATTCATTCTTGATATTCTCACAAGCAGTGTGGACAACCAAAGCTATAGGCTGAGCCCCCAGTCTTGGGGTTTGTTCATATGAAACTTAACCCCACAAAGGATAGGTCAAGTCTACTTAAAATGAGGCTTGTTGCTCAGATGTGGCCTCTCTCTCCAGCCAACACAACAGGCAAACTCACCACCCTCCCCCTGTCTATGTGGGACATGACTCCCAGGGGTGTCGACCTTCCTGGCAACATGGGACAGAAATCCAAGAATTATCTGAGACTCAGCATCAAGAGACTGAGAAAACCTTCTCAACCAAAAGGGGGAAGAGTGAAATGAGACAAAGTGGCAATGGCTGAGAGATTCCAAACAGAGTTGAGAGATTATCCTGGAGGTTATTCTTACGCATTAAGTAGATATCACCTTGTTATTCAAGATGTAATGGGGAGGCTGGAGGGAACTGCCTGAAAATGTAGAGCTGTGTTCCAGTAGCCATGTTTCTTGATGATGATTGAACAATGATAAAGCTTTCGCAATGTGACTGTGTGATTGTGAAAACCTTGTGTCTGATGCTGCTTTTATCTACCTTGTCAACAGACGAGTAGAACATATGGAATAAAAATAAATAATAGGGGGAACAAATGTTAAAATAAATTTAGTATGAAATGCTAATGAAAGCGAGGGGTAAGGGGCATGGTATGTATAATCTTTTTTTTTCTGTTTTCGTTTTTTTTCTTTTTCTGTTGTCTTTTTATTTCTTTTTCTGAATTGATGCAAATGTTCTAAGAAATGATGAATATGCAACTAAGTGATGATATTGTGAATTACTGATTGTATATGTTGATGTTTTAGTTCATTTGTTAAATTTTTTTTAATTAATAAATTTTTTTTTAATGGCATTCACTTTTAAAAGTGTCATTACAGAAAACATCAAAGAAAAACTCAGAGACTAGTGCCTGGAACACAGTAAGTGCTAAATAAATACTATTGCTATTGCATTATTGTTTACTATGAGTATGATCATTTTTATTATGGTCACTGTCATTGTTATTATTTAGCAGCTGTATATTTAGAAGCACCTTTGAGAGACCTTAGCAGTGGAACAGTATAGATTGTTATTTCCCCAAATTATATGGTCAAGAATCCTTTTAAATAACAGACTAATATTATTACAGGGTTTTCAACAGGGGTTCCAACTGGCACACTGTGTTATAAGTTCAGATGTTAGGCAAACTTTTGCTATAAAGGGCCTGACAGCAAATATTGTTGGGCAAGAAACAATGTCCTCAACTCTTTGAGTAACCCTTCTTGCTGAAAGGCTAACAGTCGTTTTCATATTTTACACTGAAAAATGTAAACACCAGTCTTGGCTTGTTGTCCAAAAAAGAACAGGCAATAGAGTGGATTTGACCTACAGGCCGCAATTTGCCCACCTTGTACTACAGAATCACTGATGTGTCTGTTTATCTTAATTATCTCACTTAAGATATATTTAAGGTATGCTTTAAGTATGACACACCATCTATTGCACACTCACACATACACTTATATATGTTTATTATGTTTGTTTAATTCGAAACTTTACATTAATTAGAAAAAAAAATTTTGTCATGAGCATGGCAGGTGGGAATTCTGCCACTGAGCCACCATCGCACTGCCCATGACGCATCATTTTTATTTCATGAGTGCTTATAACCACTATTGAAATATGAAAAGCTGATGTGTTAAAAAATTCAGTTTGAGAACTACCGTTTTAAATAAAATACAATAGACGAGCTTTTCTTGCTGTTTCTTTTAATCTTGCAATAAAAGCTTTATTTTTAAAAAACATAAATTTATTATTAACCAAGTTGTTAAATACCTGAAAGATAGTAAGCTAACTCCCTCAAGAAATCACCTAGCTTGTGTGGCTCTTCACAGCCCTTAAGCCTTAAGGAGTTCTAAACACTTTGCATTGATGAGCTATTTCATGTGGAGAAATGGGAACCAGTGTTTCAGATTAAGGTTTTAGTGCTTTACCTACTGTATCCTGCATGATTTATTTTTTATGCCTAAAGAAATAAAAAAATTGCTAGACTGGGTTTGTTTTCTCTTATTCTATTTGTCTGTTGTTTATTCAACAAATAGCTTATCTGGTTCTCTGTTATCCAGCTTGGCACAGCACCGGGCACATCTAATGATGTAAAGATTCATTTTTGGTTCCTTCCTTCATGAAACTTACATTTTAGTGGGAAGTGATGGACGCGTAACAAGAGAACAAATGATCCTCTCAAAATTATGGCAACCTTTGATCAAAAGGAAACAAAAAATGGTCCATAATAAATGATACCAGGAACCGGGGCTGGCCTCCTTTGGATAGAGTGGTTGAAGAAGAGTTGGCATCTGCATGGAACCTCGAGGGCTGAGAAGGAGCCATGGAAAAAAAGGTGCAGGGAAATTGTTCCAAAATAAGAAACTGCAAGAGAAAGTCCTGAAGCAGAACTTTCTGTGCTCAAGAAATTGTCAGAAAGCCATGTGGCCTGAGCAGAGCGAGCAAGGGAGGGGATTGGCAGGTCCTGTGCAACATGGAAAGTAATTCAGATACAATTTTGATAGATGAGTATCATTCTAAGGGCAATGGGGAGCCATCGAAGAGGATTTAAGCACCTTCAAGGGGTACAGGTAGAGAACATAATGAATTGATCAAAACAAAGAAGAGTTCACGTAAACCTAGTAATTTTCTTTTCTTTAACATTGTTCTTTCTAGTAAGTCTAATGGATGAAATAATACTTAAAATACCGCTTGCGTTCACTTGAACTCTGTACGTGTGTGAACACTCATGAGTGACAGTTTTGAGATTTCTGCTCACATGCCTCGTGAGGCTGTGTTGTAATTTTAGTAATCACCATGGTGATTTAACCACCCTTACCAAACTGAAAAAGACATTGTCATCCCCCGTGATTTCTCCTGCTCTCAACACTGACAGTCTTAGTTGGGGGAAAAGAGTCCCCAATTTAGAATCATCAGGCAGGTTTTAGCCCCTCTGGGAGGCTATGGTACTGGTGGTTGTCCTGCCTCCTGATGTTAACACAACTCTTTTGAGCAGCTTTATCGCTGCAGATTATAATGCCCACCAGCTGCTAGCACATAAGGTCAAATTCACACAAGAAACCAGTTTCTCCTCCTGTATCAAGTGTTCTCAATATAAGATGATTCATTCATTTATTGATTCAACATCTATTTCGGGGGTGCCCATTATGTACTGGGACTGTTCTAGGTGATAAAATCAAAGACCAAACAAAACCAAATTCCATCCTCATGGAGTTTACTCAAATAGTCTGAAGGGAATTATGTTAAATATGCCCCCCAAAATTTAAATGACCACCTCCTGAAAATTATTGGCCATCTCTCTTTGTTTTTCTTAAAAGTAAACTTACTTTCCAGGGTCAAGGCTCTCAGCCCAAATTAGATCAGCCTATACCTCCAAACTGGAAAAGGGGACTAAGTTTTTAAATTGTAGAATCAGGAGGCTCGGGATTCTGAGTCTCATATCTGGAAGGATGATAAAACCATCTACTCAATTTCAATGCAGTCTTTTTTACAGGTGAGTAAACTAAAATTGAGAGAGGGGAAGGGCCTGATTAAATTTACACAGCAACATGGCAACTACTGAACTCAGGAGTTGTACCACCAGTGGTGTTCCTGTCTCTTCTCAAAGGAAGCTCCCAGCCTCCCTTAATTTTATAGATAAAGAGAGGAGAATTCACAGAGGTGCATGACTTGTCTGAAGGCATACATGTTGAAAGGACAGAGCTAAAACTAGAATCCAGCGTCTCTTATGCCCAATCCAGTCCTCTTTTTACTTAAAAAAAAAGATCATTTTATGTAAGTGTTTATTTTGCAACCTTATCCCTTCAACCCGACCTATCTTAAATTATATTAGAGGAATTTTATAAGATTCATTCTTGAAAGCACGCTAATTTTCAAGGAACAGTCACAAAAAAAGTGATGCATGACTTCAAAGCAGGTAAGATGGCAGAGTAGGGAGTTTCAGGGCTCAATCCCTCCACCAGAACAACTATTTAGCCAGTAGAAACTACCTGAAACAACTATTTTGAAACTCCAGAGGCCAGAAGAATACTGTACAGCATCCAGGAGAGGAAGGGAGGAAGAAGCTGATAAATCTCGGTAAAGATTGAAGATAAATTGCTTACTGTACATGGCAGATGTGCTCTACTACCAGTATGGGACACTGTCAGGAAAACCAATATATACTTTATGGGAATTCCAGAAAGAGAAGAAGAAAACAGAAAAAGACGGAAAGGAATAATCAAAGAAATAATGACAGAAAATTTCCCAACCTTAGCAAAAGACATGAATATGAACATTTAAGAAGCTCAGGGGACACCAAACAGGATAAACACGAAGAAAAATACACCACATCATATGTTGATGACACTATCAAATGCAAAAGACAAGGACAGCTTTATAAAACCTGCAAAAGAAAAGTAAGGTGCTACAAATAAGAGAACCCCAATAAGACTGAGGGTCAATTTCTCATCAGAAACTATGGAGGCAAGAAGTCAGTGGTTTGAAATACTTAAAGTCTTGAAAACAAAGAATTGCCAACCAAGAGTTTTATATTCAGTGAGACTCTTCTTCGGAAATGAGGGAAAGAGTAAGACATTCTAAGGTAAAAGTTGAGAATCCAGGGGAACATGGGAGGAAGAGGTCACTACTAGACCTGCCATAGAAACAGTGCTAAAGGGAGTTCTTCAGACTGAAATGGCAATGGTTCAAAGCAGGATAAAGACCCATGGCAAAGGTGACCACTTGGGTAATTATGAATGTCAGCACTATTGTGGTGCTGTGTGGTATGTGACCCCACTTCTTACTTCCTACAGGTGCTAGAATGCAAATACATAAAAAGTAATGATAAAGCTAGGTTTTTGGACAGATAATGTACAAAAGTAAAAGGTAATAAGTAAAAAGAAAATGTGGAGAGATAGAGGAATTTATGAAAAGTATGTGTGCATGCCTTTGAAGTTAAGTTGGTATCAAAGCAAATATGATTGTTATATATTTAGGATGTTAAATTTCAACCCTATGGTAACCACATGGAATACAGATGAAAAGTATATCCAGATAGAAATAAAAAGGTACTCAGTATGGTACAATGCAAGAAAGCAAATAAAAATAAAAATAAGCTATAGTGGAAGTGAGAGACAAAAAAAGCAGTGGCTTTAAATATTAATGGATTAAACTCTCCAGTCAAAATGGATAATAAACCATGATCCAACTATATTCTGTCTGTTAGAGACTCACCTTACAGTAAAAAATGCAAGTAAGCTGACAGTGAAAGTTTGAAAAAACATACCATGTAAATAGTAACCAAAAGAGTGGCTACATTATATATCAGATAAAATAGACTTTGAGTCGAAACAGTTACAAAGGACAAAGATGGTCATTACATACTAAAAAAGGGAACAATTCAACAGGAAGATATAACAATTCTAAATATATATGCACCTAACAACAGAACCTCAAAATATATGAAAAAAATACTGACAAATTTGAAGGAAGAAATTGGTGGTGCTACATTAATAGTAGGAAACTTTAACATACCACTCACAATAATGGATAGAACATCTGGTAAGGAGATCAATAAGGAAGTACAGATTGAATAATACACTAAGCCAATTAGACCTAGCAGTTATACTAGAGCACTACACCAAAAGAAAATAGATTATATTTTCTTCTCTAGTCTAACATGAATCATTCATCAAGATAGACCATATTCTGGGACACAAAACAAATCTCAATAATTTCAAAAATATTAAAATCATAAAATGTATATTCTCTGACCACAAAAGAATGAAGTAGAAGTCAATACAAGAGAGAGAAATGGAAAGTTAGCAAATATATGTGAAATTAAACAGTATACTCTTAGAGAGCAAATGGGTTAAAGAAAAAATCAGAGGTGAGATTAAGAAATAACTTGAGGTGAATGAAAATGAAAATGCAATTTACCAAAACTTATGGGATGCAGCAAAGACAGTGCTGAGAGGGAAATTTATAGTTCTAAACGCTTACATTAAAAAAAGAAGAAACACTTCAAAAAAGAGACTCAACCTTAAAACTGGAAGAACTAGAAAAAGAAAAGAAAAATTACCCAAAATAAGCAGAAAGAAGGAAATAAAGATTAGAACAGAGATAAATGAATAGAAAACAAAAATACAATACAGAGAATCAACACAATCAAAGGTTAGTTCATTAAAAAGATCAACGAAATCGACAAATCTTTAGCTAGAATGACAAAGAAAAAAAGAGAAATGATACAAATAACAAAAAATATCACAAATGAAAAGGGACATTACTACCTACCCTGCTGAAATTAAAAGCACTGTAGTGGATAACATACATATTTACATGCATACATACTATGAACAATTGTATGCCAATAAATTTGAAAACTTATATGAAATGAACAAACTCTTAGAAACACACAAACTACCTACACTGACCCAAGAAGAAATAGATGTCAACAAACCAATTATTAGTACAGAGATTGGATCAGTAATCAAAAACCTCCCCAAAAAGAAAAGATCAGGACCAGTTTCACAGGGTAATTTTACCAAATATTCCAAGAAGACAACTCCAGTTCTGCTCAAACTGTTCCCAAAAATTAAAGAAGGAATGCTCCCTAACTCATTCTATAACAATATCATGCTCATAGCAAAGCCGGATAAAAATATCACAAGAAAAGAAAACTATAGACCAATATCTCTTATGTATATGGTTGCAAAAATCCTCAACAAAAATACTAGCAAACTGAATCCAGCATCATATTAAAAAAAATTATGCACCGTAATCAAGTGGAATTTATCCCTGGTATGAAAGGTTGGTTCAACATAAAGGAATCAATAAAGGTAATACACCACATTAACAGAATGAAGGAAAAAATTACATGACCATCTCAATGGACACAGAAAAGGCATTTGATAAAATCCCTTTCTTGATAAATGCACTTGGAATGCTAGGAATAAAAGGAAACTTCTTCAACATAACAAAAGACAAATATGGTAAACGCACAGCTAACATCCTACTTAATGGTGAAAGACTGAAGGCTTTCCCTCTAAGATCTTGTACAAAGAGTGTATAATTTGGGGTATGGGGGGAAATGATATTGCATGCTCTGGGCTATGTTTAAGGGAAACATCAACAGTACTGCACCAATACCAGGGGTACATAATAGAGGAGGGCAAGAGTTAGGGGGAGGTTTGGATTTTCTGTTTGGTGAGGGTGTGTTTGTTGGCTATCTTTCTTTTGGGGACAATGAAATTATCAAAATTGAGAGTGTTGATGGACTGTTGACTTTGGACATTATACATGAGGCCCAGTAGATGGAGGTGGCTGAAAAATGCACTGACTAAGAAGTAGATTGGTGAATGGCAGTGTAAACATATGATCAAACACAGTACTGCTACAAAAAGAAACAAAGTTGTGAGGCATGTAATGATGCGAATGAACCTGTGGAACATTGGTGAGGCAAAATAAGAGCAAAAAAGAGCAAATAATGTATGATCTCATTTAGAAAATACTTATAAGAAAACTGGGGGCTAGATTGTAAGGTCTTATAGCAGTCACATTTAGTCCAGAGTAGTAATTATTATTTCTGGATTTTGAGGGGCTGTTTTATATATGTATAACCTGGTATTTAGAGATAAGAATGGATCCAATCAGGTTGTAATTAAGGTAATTCAGCATACAGGGGTAAGGAAGACATTGCCTGTGTTTTCAAACTTCACCTACTCTTTGAGACCAAAGGAAGAAAGTTACATTATGTCCAGAACTTGGGTTTTCTGTAGCACATAATCTAATTTAACCTGTCTGGATAGATCATTTAAACAATATAAACAGAAGGAGCCCAGAAAAAGAATGAGAGCCGTTAATCCTGTATAGCTGAATATAATGCCTGGATACATCCCAGAGTATATTAAGCAGATATTGAAAAAGTATTGGCAAAGTCCCTCAAGGGGTGGGAGAAAAGCTATGGAATATTAGACTTTACAATCAAAGAAAACCCGGATACTGTGTCAAATATTAGGGACACCCAAATCAATAAGCCTAGCCCTTGATGTTGAGGCTTGCTCTTGTGAAGCTCATATATGTAGTAGAGAAGCTTGGCCTACCTATAGGTATGCATAAGAGTCACTTCCGGACGACCTATTTTGTTGCTCAGACATAGGCGTTCTCTTTCTAGGCCCAACTATGCAAGTGAAACCATTGCCTTCCCCCTTATGTGGAACATGACATCCAGGGATGAATGTGTCCCTGGTGGTCGGGGAGATGACTCCCAGGGATGAGCCTGGCCCTGGCACCATGAGATCAACAATGCCATCCTGACCAAAGGGGGAAAAGAAGTGTAACAAACAAGGTATCAGTGGCTGAGAGAGTTCAAATAAAGTTGAGAGGCTACACTGGAGGTCACTCTAACGCATGCTTTAGTTGAACATCGCTACCAAGCATAACTTGCCAAACCCTAACCAAAACCATTCCTGCCTGTCCGAAAGAATACCTAAGGCATTATATAAGATTCTATAAAGTTTCCATGCACTAAGGTAATTCTCCAAAACCTACAACTTCCAGATGGGTCACTGGACCAGATAAGTACGGAAATACAGAAGTGCCAGCCCTTCCAGAACATCAACTAGTTCCATCCCCCATCCCATATTATTGACAGCCCCTCTTAACATAAAAAAAATTAGAATGAGCATAGCCCAAATACCCGTAAAGAGTGGGAGAAAGATCAAAGGTGATGGTGGAGTTATACAGAGATGGTTGGGTTGAACAAACAAGTATGATTGCTTAATCATCATACTGATATTTCTTTTAGTCTCCAGTACCTTACAGCAGCTAAAAATAAAAGCCTAAAATTGTGGAATTACAACCCATACCAAACTCTGAAATCTATTCTACAACTAATTGTTGCAATATACTTTGAAATTTATTGCTTTTATGCATATACGTTATTTAAAGAGAAGGAGTCGTATAACAGAGAAGATAGGATTTAACAAATAAGTATGACTGCTGAATCATTATATTGATATTTTCATTGTTCTCCAGTGTTTTGGAGCAGCTAGAAGAAAAAAAAATCATGGCACTGTAACCTATATCAAACCTTAAAATCTATTCTACAACTACTTGTCAAAAAATACTTGAAAATTTATTGCTTTTTTGTATATATGTTATATTTCAAAATTTTAAAAAGTTTTAAAAATCCATTCAGAAACATCAGAAAGAAAAAGAACAAATATTATCATGCCTCACTCATTTGGACTAACTATAATATAAAAACTTGGTGAACTGAAGTCAAGAGCATGGGTTATCAGGTAGGAGCCTATTGTAAAGTGCTTTACATTATAAGTTCTTACACCAATCACATATATGCAGGAGGTGTAACTGTAATTTCTAAACCCTGAGATGCTGAGCTGTTCATATATAATCTGGTCATTTCCAGAAACTTCGAGTATTTATGTAAACAATGAGTCTCAGAGTTGGAGCTCTGAAGCTATGAAACTCAACATTACCCTATACAGGAACTGGTTAAAAAGTAGTAAAAAGAATCAGACTTCAACTAGAGATATGAATGAAGCTAAGCTGGATAGGATTGGGGTAGATCAGAGTACTGGATAAAGGATGATATCATACGTATTTTAAAACTTCAACTTCTGTGTGAGATCAAAGGAAGAGATGTTTATTAGGTGCAAAATTAATATTTTGGGTAGTACATTACCTAATTTAACTTGCATGATCAATTTAGTTGAACACCATAAGTACATGGAATCTTTTTTTTTTTTTTTTTGCATGGTCAGGCACCTGGAATCAAATCACGGTCTCTGGCATGGCAGACAAGAATTCTGCCTGCTGAGCCACGATTGCACCACCCACATGGAATCTTGAATAGGATGTGAGATTTTGTTGGTTTGTCCAAGTTAGTGTGATGCCCTATATACCACAGAGTAATTTAGACAGTGAATAAACTGATGTTTGATAAGATGGCAAAGGCTACTCAATTGGAAAGAACAGTTTTTCAACAGATGGTACTGGGAAAACTGGATCTCCATTTGCAAAAAAAAAAGAGCATCTCTAACTCACACCATTTACAAAAATAAACTGAAATAAAGTCCTAAATATAGGAGCCAGAACAATTAAAATCCTAGAAGAAAACACAGGAAAGCATCTTCTTGACCTTGTGTTAGGTAATGGTTTCTTAGACTTTACACCAAAAGAACAAGTATCAAAAGAAAAAAATAGATAAATGGGACCTCAGTGAAATAAAACATATTCCAAAGGATGTTTATCATGAACGTTGGGAGTAAATATGTGAAACCACGTTAAATTTGTATCAGATCAATGCAGGTTTAATATCCGGAATATATCTTAAAATCCTACAATTCAGTAATAAAAAGACAAATAGCCCAATTAAAATAATAGGCAAAAGACCTAACAGACATCTCTCCACAGAAGATATACAAACGGCCAGTAAGCAAATGAATAGATGCTCAATGTCAATAAACATCAGGAAAATGCAAATCAAAACCACAATGGGACAGCATTTCACACCCATTAGAATGGCTGCTATCAAAAAAAAAGGAAAGTAACAAGTGTTGAAGATGATGTAGAGAAATATGAACAGTTGTTCATTGCTGGTGGCAATGTAAAATAGTGCAGTCACTGTGGAAGACAGTTTGGTGGTTCCTCAGAAAGCTAAGTGTAAAAATGCTATAGGACACAGCAATCCCACTACTAGGCACATACACAAAAGAACTGTAAGCAGGCATCAAACAGAAATTTCCTTACCAATGTTCATAGCAGCATTATTCACAATTGCCAAAAGATGGAAGCAACTCAAATGTCCATCCACTGATGAAAAGATAAACACAACGTAGTATTTACTCAACGGAATATTATTCTGCCGTAAAAAGGAATGAAGTTCTGATACATGCAACAACATGCATGAACCTTGAGAACATCATGTTGAGTGAAATAAGTCAGATATATGAGAGAACAAATGTTATATGATCTCACTTATTTAAGGAAATTAGAATGAGCAAATTCATAGTCAAAATTTAGACTATAAATTACCAGGGCATGGGGGCGGAAGGGATAGGGAATGGGAAATTAAGGATTAAGTGTACAAGGTTGCTCCTTTGACTGAGGGAAATTTTTTAGTAGCAGATGGCAGTGATGGTAGCACAATATAGGGAACACAATTAAAAGCAGTGAAATACATACATGAATTTAATTAAAAGAAAAAATGCTAGATAATATATATTTGGTAACAGAATTTTAAAAATTTAAAAATCCATGGACCTACACTACAGAAACAGCGAATACTATGCTCACTGTGGACTTTAATTAATAGTGCAATTATTGTACAAATAGTACAATAGTGCAATTATTAAAATAGTACACTATGGACTTTAATAGTACAAATATTAAAATGTTTTGTCATCGATTGTATGTAACAAATGTTCCTCACCAATGCAAGGTTTAGGGGGGTTGGTATATGCGAATCTTGTACTTTATGTATGATTGTTCTATAAATCCTCAACTTCTCTAATAAAAGGAAATAAAGGGTACACGGGTGGCTCAGTGGTCGAATGCTTGTGTTTCATGCGGGAGACCCGGGTTGATTCCCAGACCATGCACTCCCCCACCAAAAAAAAAGGAAATAAAACATACCTTAGCGTGGCACCATTTTGGATTTTTTTTTCATAAAGTGTAGATTATACTAAGAAATAAAAATTTGTGGAACTCTTAAAATAAAAAAGTCATGCAAATAGGAAATACGTTAATTAAGGTAAACAAAAGACTGAAGGAATAGATGAATGGCTAATACTGAGGAAGTCCCAATTGATCTGAGATGATGTAGCTGGAAGGCAGCTATCAGGGTAAGTGAATCTAGGATGAGTTAAAGATAAAGGTAAGAGATAAAAAAAAAAAAAAGTGAAAGGATATCATGTCCTTGCCACTGCCATTCTAACCAGAGACTCTTCCCACAAAATCTCTTGCCCCTCCATTTTGTCTCAAAAGGAAAGCTCAAAACAATACTAGACAGGCACAGAGTTCCTGGAAAGTAGGCATGATGCAAAGCCACTTGCCAAATTCACCATTGCCAAAGAGGAAAACTAATACAGACTGAAATATGGGTTTCAAGAGGATGTGTCATGAAGGGCATTTCCAGCCCTCCTACAATCTGGTTGTTAATACATCTTGTTGCCATGTACCCCTGGTATAAGCAGGGGTGTCCCAGACATTGTGGAAGGGGGCACCTGGCAACACGGTATGTAAACCAGAATTCTTACACAAAGTGGCAGAAATTCAATATAAAACAGATTAAGGAAAAAAAGACTTTCATTATGGATATTGTCACGGTGTTGATCTGACTTAGAATCCTCTATCAGGTAATCACCCATCCCATTTTACCTGGGACGCTCCTTTTAGCACTAAATGTCCCACATGTCAGAAAATCACTCCACTCCACGCACGCTGGTATAGTTGGTTATAGTAGCCCAGGTTTTATACCGCCCTACACTGATTTTGTATATAAAATCATTGCTCTTCATTCTTTTGAATTCTGTTTCTTCATAAAATCACTTCAAACCCTCTATCATCTCTCTATTTCTCTCTCTTTAAGATTATTTGCTCAAGGAAAACAGACCTGGGCGAGTATTGAAATATAAAATCAATAAGTTAATTGGGGGGAAACTGCCTCATAGAAAGGGACGTTTATGCCATGTTTTTATTAGTTTCCTGTTAGCTGCAACCCTCGCTGCTTTCAGGGACAAATACCAGGACCAACCCGAAAACCTTCTAGCATGTGCGGAACAAAAATATCAGCTAGAACAAATAAGCATTCCGGTCTGGGAATGCAGTCTGGGATTTGCCCTTTCAAAGGGCAGCGGTCTAACAGCTTGTTAGTTAGCCTTTTTAAAGGCCAGCAACCAGGAAAGTAGA
>PVIY010018823.1:7964-46950 GCA_004026745.1 Myrmecophaga tridactyla | reverse complement strand
TTTTTTTTTTTTTTTTTTTTTCCTTTTTCCCCCTTCCCCCTTTCACCATTTCCTCTCGGAGGCGCTTTCTCCGGGCAGGGGCAGAGCCGGTCTCCCCACCCGCCTCTCCCCGGCCCCCGCCGCCCTATGGCGAGAGGGAGCCCCCTCCCCACCCCGGCACCGGCGGCGGCGGTTGGAGGAGTGGGACTGGCGGTGGCGGCCTCGGGTCCAGGATCATCATGGAACTAACTCGCTGACCGATCCACCGGCCGCAGCCGTGCGTCCCGCTCGAGCCTCAGCGCCCGCGTCCCCCAGCTCGGTTCCCCCTCTTCTCCCTCCTCGGTCGGCCCAGTCCTCGTCCCGCGCGCCCCGCCGCCGCGCGCTAAGGAAAATGAAGTGGTAACGGGCCCGCGAATGATCCCGCGCCACCACTGTGAGGCCTACAGCTCTGCGGGGGAGGAGGAGGAGGAAGAGGAGGAGATAGCTACCTCTAAAGGGTGGCAGGCAGATACAAAGGATATCATGAAGGTTCCAGGATCTTTGGAAAACCAGAGATTGTCTTTCCTCTTGGAAAAGGCCATCTCTCGGGAAGCCCAGGTGGAAGGGGAATGTGCGCCAAACGCCTACACATCACAAGGCTTCTCCATCCCAGGGAGATGAGGTTGTTCAGTGCCTAGCCACATTCAAGCGCCAATTCAACCTTTACCCAGAAACATCTACTCTAGCTAGCAGCCTTTTGGGCAGGTTTTTAGCTACTGTAAAGGCTCACCCCAAATACTTGAGCTGTGTGGGACAATCAGCTGTTTTTCCCTAGCTGCCCAGACTGTTGAGGAGAATGAGAGAATTCCAGTACTGAAGGTGTTGGCAAGAGACAGTTTCTGTGGATGTTCTTCATCTGAAATTCTGAGGATGGAGAGAATTATTCTGGATAAGTTGAACTGGGACCTACACACAGCGACACCACTGGATTTTCTTCACATTTTCCATGTCATTGCAGTGTCAGCTAGGCCTCAGTCTGCCCATCGCAGCATTTGGCAGTCCTTACCAAGCAACTACTTAAGTGTATGGTCTGTCACCAGCTTCTGCAATTCAGAGGAAGCTCGCTCTGGCCATGGTTAGTTTGGAAATGGAGAAACTCATTCCTGACTGGCTTTCTCTTACAGTGGAACTGCTTCAGAAAGCACAGGCCCAGATTTCTCCAGGGAAGCAGTAAACTGGAAATTCCAGACACAAATGCAACAGCCTTCCACCATCCTCTCTCAGGCTCCAGTGCATGCAAGCATGCCTCTGCTAAACACAAAGTAGAGGAAATGGAAGGGGATGACTTCTATGATGAAATCAAACGGCTCTATAATGAAGATAGCACTCCAGAAAATATGGGTCTCTGTGTGGCACTGATTAATCAAGGCAAGACAAATCGCCTTGATTTATCAAGGCAAGGGCCTGGTTCCCCTTGACCACCTCTGCAGCCTGTTTTTGTTATGTAGTTTCAGCAGATGTTACCTGAAGTGCAAAGCAAAGGCAGTCTACTCTGGGAATGGGAACATGTAAAACCAGGAAGGAGGCCATATAAAGGATATCAACCTTAAAGGCTAAACTGAAGTGAGCTAGGAAAAAACTCTTGTTTACATGCACGGTTCATTATAATCCCAACATTATTTAAGTACTTAAAGACCAAAAAAAGTATAAAAATTTCAGAAGACAAAAAAACTTAAAAAAAAAACCTAAACAAAGAAAAAAGCAAAAAAATTTTTGTAGTGTGAAGTCCACCACTTTCTCCACTAAAACATCACCTCCATAAATTCACATTTAATGCTTTAAAAAAAATTCCAAAATGTATAGCTAGCAAACCTTGTCCCCAGCATTCTGATTAATTTTTCTCTTGCTTCTGCTTGTTCATTAATTGAATACTTAATGAATTTTATGTATTTGATCTATACCCTGACCTCCACTGAATAGGAAACCCCAAAATAATTTTTTAGCAGTTTAGTGAACAGATTATTTCAGCATGAGAGCTATGTTTAATCCATGATTCAAATTCAAAGAAAAGGGTACTTTGAAATTGTCCCATATGAATCAAACACGATAAAATATGAAAAGGACCCACGTTACATTGATTTTTCATGTTTGTTTCATTTTAACCTCTAGTTTAGAGACAAAATTACTGTTGTCATTTTTGTTTGCCTTAAGGTAAAACTTAGTGGCATGGGGCGGGCCACGGTGGCTCAGCGGTAAGAACACTTGCCTGCCATGCCAGAGGACCCGGGTTCGTTTCCCGGTGCCTGCCCATGTAAAAAAAAAACAAAAAAACTTAGTGGCATGTAATTAGGGCACTCTTAGATTTGTTAGAAGCGATTTTGACATTTGTAGAAAAGAATTTGTGAACAGAGAAGGTAAGGTTTAACGAACAAATATGACTGCTGAATCATTAAATTGATATTTCTTTTAGTTTCCAGTATCTTAGAGCAGCTAGAAGTAAAAACCTAAAATTGTGAAGTTGTAACCCATACCAAACTCTGAAATCTGTTCTACAGCTAATTGTTGTGCTGTGCTGGGAAATTTATTGCTTTTTTTGTATATATGTTATTTTTCACAAAAAAGGAAAAAAAGTCATTTGTGATGATCAAAAAAAAAATTTATTCCTTCTAGCCTCCTATGTTCTGGAGCAGCTAGAAGGAAAAATCTGAGAGGATGGTATGGTAGCCCATGACACACGTTGGGATCTGTCCTGTAACTATGTGTTGAAGAGTGCTCTGTAAATTATTGCTTTTTTCTTTCTTTGCTTTGTGTATATGTTATATTATACAATTAAAAAAAGTTTAAAAATAAAACGAAAGCAAAACAAACAAAAAAGAATTTGTGATAAAGTTAATATAAATCCAGGTGCTCACCAAAGAAACATGTAACAACTAAAATTAAATTTTGTAACTGATCAAAATTTTTACTCATTTACAATCAGTAGGACACTGTCTAGATGTTGAGGCAGTTCTATGATTTGAGCCTATAACATGTGATGACTGAATCCTGCACTCAGCTTTTATGTTAAGCTAAGCTATTAGGATTTCAGTAGCCTCTTGCCCTCACTCTCCACCCCCAAATTTCCTCTGATGACTTCTGGATCCTGAGATCCCTGTGCAATCCAAAGAAGATATTGCAGTCAGAACCATGTACTGATAATAAAAGCCTCTGATAAGCAATAAAAAGTTGTCCTTAAAAAAAAAATCCTCTCTTTGCATTCCCTGACCACCCATCGAAACGTACAGGCCCACACCATTTCTTATATCCCCTCCCGATTTTATTTTTATCCCTGGTTGAATCACATTCAAACATTCAATACATATTCTTATGTATCTTGTTTAGCATTTGTTTTCCATACCAGAAAATAAACTCCTTGAAGGTAGAGATGCTTGTCTATTTTGTTTATTCCTTTCTCCCCAAAGACTTAGAACTATGTTTACACATAGCAGGGATTCAATAAATAATTGTTATGTCAATGAATTTTTTAGCCACTATGTTTGAAATAAACATTTTAACTAATATTTAACACTATTTGCATCCAAATCAATTCATACATATCAGGGGAAATCTCAAGATTTAAAAATCTTCATCAAGGAAAAAAGAACCTCTATTAAGGAGAGAAATAAAATTGCTCACAGTTTAAATAGTTACTGGCCGCTGGTGCATTCTTTCAACCTCCTCTCAGCAATTTAAAAATGAATCTTTCCCTGTTTCATTGCAGATACAATTTCTCTCTTTCTGCAGTTTGTTGGAAGAGGGGATAAAATGGTAACTGGAGACAGAGAATTCTCCAGTTACACTGCTCACTTAATTTTGTAATTTTTCAGATCTTTTTACCAGACTATCTTGGCTAATTTTTTCTTTTTCTTTTTTTTTTTTTCGTGTGTGTGTATGTTTGTTTTTTTGTAAATTTGAGTCCAATTCTTTTTATGAAATCCCTCCTCTAAGACAAGGTCAAGACACATAGGGTTTCTGGGAAGGTTAATTATTTAAGATGCCTCTTCAAATTGTTATTCTTTAAATATCTGTTCCACAGGCAAGAAAAAACAGATTTTCTGCCAATGAAAATTATATGCTTCTTGGTTCATGTTCTACAAAGGAGGTTTATTATATGTTCTGCACATAATAAACATTTTAACTTATTTGGAAATATCTTTCATAATTTTCCTTCACTCAGACGATTAGATACCCATATTCACTCTGGATAGAGGTAACTTTCATGGAGTCATAGTAATAAAATTCAGTTCAAAATTTGCTTTAAATTTCTGTTTCTATATTAGCACAACTTTTCTCCTTTTTACTGTCCTTTTTCAGTTTTCTTTTGTGACTTTTTTTCAAGTAACATGATGAGAGGTAGATTAAGGGCTTAAATTTTAGAAACAAAACTGATCACTTATTTCCCCTAAACAACATTATGTCCTGCATTTTTTCAAATCCTGAATTTCAGTATACCAGCTACCATTTTTTTCAATTTATTTTAACCTTTGTTCCTTCTATTATTTATTTATTCATATTTTTTACTCATCTGTCCATACCCTAGATAAAAGGAGCATCAGACACAAGGTTTTCACAATCACACAGTCACGTTGTAAAAGCTTTATCATCATACAGTCATCTTCAAGAAACATGGCTACTGGATCCCAGCTCTACAGTTTCAGGTACTTCCCTCTAGCCACTCCAGTATACCATAAACTAAAAAAGGGATACCTATATAATGCACAAGAATAACCTCCAGGATAACCTTTCGACTCTGTTTTAAATCTCTCAGCTACTGACACGTGTGTTGTCTCATTTCTCTCTTCCCCCTTTTGGTCAAGAAGGTTTTCTCAATCCCTTGATGCGGTATCCCAGCTCATCCCAGGATTTCTGTCCCACATTGCCAAGGAGATTTACACCCCTGGGAGTCAGGTCTCACATCCGGGGGGAGGGTGGTGCATTCACTTGCCGTGTAGGCTTAGAGCCAGCTACCAATTTAACTCCTATAAGCTTTTTGATATCAAAGTCGGAAATGTGTCTGGAGCTATACCACGCAAATGGCCTGTGCTGCATTACAAATATAATTCAATAAAGAAAGCCAATGCCGATGAGGATTAATTTTCAAATTTCTATTTCTTGCAAGGGTTGACTAACATTTTGCCGTTTAAATAGAGATCACCCTGGAAAACCATATTTCTGATTAATTCCAAAGATATTTTTGGAAGTGGCCTGATTGGCATTCCTGATACTCTGCCTTTCCCATCTGCCCACACTTCATCTTTGTGGGACAAATTTACTTTCATAATTCTCTAACTTTTTTAAAACTCAGGATTCTCAGCAAATTCCAAAGCTCCTCACTACCAACCCCCCCCTCCCACCGTGCTCCCACCAGCCTACCCCTCGTTCAACCACTGGTTCTTCCTTGCTGACCTCTGAACCACAGCTGACTTTGGAGCCCTCACACAATCACAGAGAGTGCGAGGAGGCCATATGCATTCTGCCTCTTCTGCTCTCAGTGTTTCATAACCCCCTCCAAACAGGACTACCAGAGTGCTTAATTCGCAATGTCTAATAAGGTGCCCTGTTCTACTGGTGATGGCCTCTGAAGAAAAACCTTTTAAACCTTTCCTTGCCACCCTATGGCTCAAATAATTTAAGCACTGCTTAACACTGGACTCTTAAAAATGGGGGGGGAAATGTAAAGCTCATTTTTCGCTTCCAAACCTGTATGAAAACAAGCAGTGAGCCTGCCCCATAGCAAACCCTGAATAAATATCATTATTGCCATTGATAATAGTAAAGATGGAGGAAGGGTGGTGTTATTGTCAAATAAATAAAGAGATTTTTTTTTCTTGAGAAAAAAAAGGAAAAATGAGGCCCATTTAATGGATGCATGAACAAAAAGAACAGATAATACCTTCAGGTAAAATTCATCATAGGATTTAGCATTTTCCCTCTTGGAATGGGTATGTTTACAGTGAGTGGGGCGTTACTGCCACCTCCTGGAGAGCTATAGGAGTACAGAATCATTTCAATGAAATGGATGGAAAACCAACTCCAGGAACCCCAGGGTTCAGATCTCATTACTCTCTCCAAACAATTCCTGATCATTAGAGCAGAGCTGACCTCTCCTTCATCCCTCTACCCTAGGAGGGTAACTTATTGGTTTATTTCCTCCCAAGACCCAAGCAGAAGAAAGGAACCTGACATTCTTTTTCAACAAGGTAAGTGTAATTAAAAACACATTCTTCTGGCTGGGTTGTACTTCCGGGCACACACACCAAAAAATTTGATCCAAAATATATTTTTGAACCAAACTATAATATCTGAAGTTGGCATTTGCCTCTTTTGGGGGATAGATAAAACATCTGCAGAAGAAAACTCCCAACATTCAAACTGAAGCCTGCTTTAACCTTTATTTACAGAAGGAACTCAAATGGCCAATAAATATTTGAACAGAAAAAAATATGAAAATATGTGTACCTCAGTAATAATCAGGGAAATATAAGCTGAAACAAAATAATTTTCACCAACCTAATGGTCAAAATGGACATGAGTGGGATAGTATATAATGTGGTGGGAATGTGGAAGAATAAAATATCTCACACATTGTTGGTGGGAATGTAAATTGGTACAGCCTTTTTAGAGGACAATTTGGCAGAGTCATTCAAATGACTTTAGTCATCTAAAATGAGGCATATCCTTTGCCCCTTCTAAATGCCCATCTGAGGTAAGGATTGTGATTGTTTCCCAAACGTCCAATCTGTATCTCCCCTACTTTATAAAAACCACGTGGTTCCCATGAATAGGCTGACATTGGCCTTATTAACCAGAATAATCCCATTGCCTTTTGCTGCATTATTAATCAGGCAAGAAAATTTAACAGAGACCTAAGCCAATCGCTGCCTGCCATTTTCCTCACTACAGCGACTGATTCAGGGTGAGCAGTACCCAAATTCAGCTCAATTAGAGTGGAGGGAAGTTTTGTTTGATGGTTGTGGAAAACTTGCCTCTTCCTCTACAAGTGGAGAAAGAAGCATGTAATTCCTCATTCTAAGCCTAACCTTCCAAAGTTTATATTATCTAAATACTTAAAAAAAAAAACTAATTCCAGATCTAAATAATCATGACCATAAATTTATTTATACTAACACTCATGGCTCTATCATTTACTGAGTGAGTGACACTGATTAAATTTCTTAAACTTTCTAAACCTGTTGCCTTACCTATAAAATGTGATTAACATTTCTACCTCATACAGGTATTATTACTATTGTCACATAGAAATCACGTGCTAGACAGTAGGGAACAGAAATTGATAAATAGGGTGTGATTCCCAATCTTTAGAGATATTTGTGGTGGCTTGGAGTTGTGTATCTCAGAAAAGCATGTTCTTAATCTTAATCAATTCCTGTCGGTGTGATCCTTTGTACCCAGGAGCTCTGATGAAGTTATTTCAGTTAAGGTACAGCCCAACTGAATCAGGACAGGTCTTAATCCTATTATTGGGGGCCTTATAGAGAAGGTCACAGAGAGAGACGTCTCAGGGAGCAGCCAAAAGCTGGTCGTCAGTGGAACCCATAATCTAGAAGAAAAATGAGAAGACCCCTACATGTGCATTGCCACTTGACAGAAAGCCAAGGAACTTCAAAATTGCTGGCCAGCCAGAAGATAAAAACTCTGGGAGTTAGCAAGCCTTCCAGCCTCTGAAACAGTGAGCCAATAAATTTCTGTTGGTAAGCCAACCACTTGTGTTTTCATTTTAGCAGCTAGAAAACAAAATCAACCTTAAAATTTTAGTTGGGGCAGTGACATTGGGTGTTGTTCTTGCCTATGTGCCTTTAGAATCTGGCACTGCCTCTTCTGGAGGTTCTAGGAGCAATTTAACACCTTACAATAAATTGATTTTAAAAAATTACTGGGGGAGACAGGTGTACATATAAACAAAAGGAGTGATTAGCCAAGGAAGAAGGCTAAAAACAGACTGAGTTAAAAATAACCATTGAAACATTGTTATAGGGTTAAGGGATAGATTATTTTCTCTTAACTTTTTTTTTTATTGTATAATATAACATATATACAAAGCAAAGAAAGAAAAAAGCAATAGTTTTCAAAGCATTCTTCAACAAGTAGTTACAGGACAGATCCCAGAGTTTGTCATGGGCTACCATACCACCATTTTTCCTTCTTGCTGCTCCAGAACATAGGAGGCTAGAAGGAAAAAATATTTTTTTATCATCACAATTGACTTTTCTTTTTTGTGAAAAATAACATATACAGAAAAGCAATACATTTCAAAGCACAGCACAACAATTAGTTGTAGAACATATTGAAGAGTTTGGTATGGGCTACAGTTCCTCAATTTTAGGTTTTTACTTCTAGCTCTAAGATACTGGAGATTAAAAGAAATACCAATTTAATGATTCAGCAATCATATGTGTTTGTTAAACCCTACCTTCTCTGCATAACTCCACCATCACCTTTGATCTTTCTATACCACTCTTAAGGAGTATTTGGACTATGGGCATTCTAACTTTTTTATGTTGGAAGGGGCTGTCAACAATATGGGGTAGCGAGTGGAACTAGCTGATGTCTGGAGAGGTTGGGACCTCTAGGTTTCAGGACTTATTTGGTCCAGGGACCCATTTGGAGGTTGTAGGTTTCTGGAAAGTTACCCTTGTTCATGGAATAAGGGATAGTTTTAAATTCATTCTAATAGTAATCATTTCCTGATTCTGTTCATATTAATTTATGTTAACCAACAATAAATTTTCCAAAATTTTACTGGAAACTTCTTCACTTCCAGAGATGACCCTATTTGCCAAAGTAGACTTATCAAGGGATTAAATAAAACTATGCAACTATGCATACTTAAAATTAGGCCTAAGAGGGCAGGCCATGGTGGCTCAGCAGGCAGTCTCACCTGCCATACCAGAGACCCAGGTTCGATTCCCGGTGCCTGACCATGCAAAAAAAAAAAAAAAAGTTATTTGATAAACAGCATACTGTGGTATATACATTATTTATAGTCTGTTAATTTAATAACTCTGAATAAAAGCCATCTATTGAATTCAGTAAGATATATTTATTAATTTTTAAATAAACATACATGCACACAGTAAGCCCATTTCCCCCATCAATACATGCACATATGTCCTATTAGTGTATGATTAAATAATATCCTTGTAAAAAGAGACTAGATAACCTTAAGTTGAAAAAAGGATTATTTTGGTTAAGTAGCTCCAATTTGCAAAATCTTTGTTTTCTAGTAATGCTGCCAAGATTTTAACCAGATATGATCCCTAAGTCTCAACTTGGACTTACGGTAAGTAATTTTTAGTGCCTTAATTCTAAAGTTTACAAAGTGTTTCAATAGGCAAAATATACCAAAAGCAAATGTAGAAAATAAGAAGATAACTGACCCTAGAGCATTAGAAGTTGAGCTAATATCATCACACTGATCTTTACCTACAAAGAATATTTAAATAAGCTAAAGTGCCACTTAAGTGTTTCTTGTTTCTGTTGGCAATATTTTTGAAGTAAAAATAAAATCATAATATTTTAATGTGAATCCTATTAATGCCTATACATTGATATTTTTCAGCACGTTAGCCAATTTAGTAAAATACCTGACCAGAGGGTAAAGACAAAGCTTTAAAATCAAGAACAAATTTTAATTGCCTATAAGCTTTTACGTAGAACCCCTATTTTGCCACCACCTGAATGTCCCACACCTTTAAGGCTCAGGTGCCTAAGATCAGAACTTCAATATTAAGAAAGCACTCCTCAGTAATAAAGAAAAGTGCTAGTTAATTGCTTGAGCTAAGCTCTAGTCAATGGCTTTTGGGAAAACCAAGACACTATTAATTGGTTAATAGTTCCTTAACAATCATTCTCTAAAATGATAAATGCAGCACATGGCATTCTGGAAACCAACAACCTGGAGCCAAGTTGGTTTAACTCCATGACCTAATAAGTTTTGGGCCAGTGCATTAGAAAAGATGTATGGACTGTAGGTGAGTTATTCTGTATCTTGGTAGACAGCTTTTGAGAAGATTCAAGTGTTTATGGAAACAAGGAGACAGCAATATCTCTGGGCTTTGTCTAATATCACCCTCAAAATAGTAGATAGGAGTGAAGTCCATAGTAACAGACATTCCCTCTTGAAAGCCAACAGCAATTGGCCCAGAAAAGATCAATCACTCTTAATCAACAGGTAATCCTGCTTCCCATCTGTTCATTTTTTATTCTATTCCTCTTTTTTCAGTAAGTACTCAACTCTAAAGTATACCTACAAAATGCTTCTTCTCCAGACTTGTTTCAATAATGTTCTTTCACATAGGATCATTAATATTAGAATCTTGAAACACAGAGGACTGTCCAATGCCAGAGTCATTAGAAATAAAAGGTTTCTTTGCTAGAATTGCATTAATTCTTAGAAAAAGAGCAGCAGAGAGGCCAGGTTTCCATAATACAGTGATCCAAAGATCAACAACAGTCACAGAAACCAAAGATATACATCTGTCCATGGAGAGCAGTTATATAACCTATTAATTCTAGAAACAAATGAGATTTTTAAATGTGTTTTTATAGTTACGTCTGGTGAAAGGACACATTTTCTCTTACTGATTTCATTCCCTTCAATTGACCTTAGTTTTTATCACCTACCCCCCACCAAACCCATTCCTAAATAAAGAACATATAATGCACAGAGTTCGGTATATAACATGACTTTTTATACTGTTTCTCTCTCACCCTCATTTTATTCACTTTTAATCTTGGATAACTTTAAATACACAATCTACTATCAGTAAATACATATTCATGTAACAAGAATCGTATCACTATTCTTTCATTGGCCATAGCTTGAAATAGCATCAGAAAACTTGAAAGGTGACAAGACAATAGTTGGGGAGGGCATTTGTTCAGTCTTCCTTCAAAACATTTGGAAGTCTTTGTCTTTCCTTTTTCTGCGAGGTCTTTCTCAGAAAGCGTGGGCAGTTCAAATGAAAACCACGAATCTCTTCTCCTAGGATGTCAGCACTCTTGTTTCAAGAGGTTTCATCTCAAGTGTTAGAGCAGCATCTAAAAGCACAGAAACAAATATACTACCAAGCATTTTACATAAAATCTTTCTTGAAATTGATTTCTAACTCTTTTATTTTTTCACACTGTTTATATTGATGATATTGGTAGACACCATAGAGCCTAAGAAAACTTAGCATATATGTGTCATTTGTATCAAAAATAAAGACAATTGTTAGGATAATTACTAATCAAAATTACCAAGCATGGCATTTTATCTCTCTTACTTAAATAATGATTAATTTTGACAGAAGCATATCCAAATTTTGTGGAGCCTGCAGTTTATACAGTTTGTGGCTCATAATAAAACACCTCAAGAATTTTTGAAAATATTACTTCTCAATACTTTTGAAAATTTTACATACATGGAACAAATGAACGCAATACAAAGACCTTTCCCAGAGCCTTGGAAGGAGGCCTATGAAAGTGAGGGGTTAGTCTAATCTAAAACCGAGACTTTGTTCACCCAGTAAATTTACCTTTGTCATCACAGATACTCAAAATGCTTTGTGGAGGTTAATAGATTAATTCCCACTATTGAGTTACAACACATGTAATTTTTTTTTTTTTTGGCTGGTGTACTTCATTGATGGTCACATGGGATTTTATCATCATATTTCATAGAATTATTAATATATCAAACACTGAATGACTTGTCTGATGTCACATAGCAAATTATCACTCAAAAAAGTTTCCATTTTTGTACTTGTTTTCTTAGTACTAAAAAGTTATATTTAGTACAGTGATACTATATATACTAGTACAGTGATACTAAATATACTAAAAAGTTTATTTAGTTCAGTGTTAAATTCTCGCCTACCATGTGGGAGACCCAGGTTTGATTCCCAGCCCATGCTCTCCAAAAAGAGAAAAAAATAAACAAACAAACAAAAAATATTCAGCAAATGGTGGGGCAATGACAGGATAGTCACATGGAAAAAGAATGAAATGTGACCCCCACTGCACAGAATTAAAAAACAAAAGTTATATTTAAAAGGGAGGTAATCATTTGGTATAGCACCAATCCCTCTTTATTAGGAAAAAGATGGCCGAGCAATCATTATACCTAACTTGCTTTACAAGCCTACAAAGCAAATGACTGATAAGGGAGATAAACATGTATCCTTTTAGAGCACTTGTTGCTCTAAATTCACATTAGTGTGTCTAATAAAATGCAGGAGACTAGTTTAAGAATAAAAGATGTAAGTTCTATGAAAAGGAATTTCATCCCAGAGATGAACACCACATTTGGTTTAAATGCTGCAAAACTTTCTCTATCAGGAGTTATCATGGAATGAATCACAAGAGAATGCTTCAGCTGAAAAATGTGACCTTTAGCAAGCACAAAATTTTTCCCATGAAAGGGGAAAGTATGAGAAAAGTGTGATAAATAAGACCTACCCAGTTCAGAACCAAAATAATCTCTACCGCTGGTGTTCCACTCGAGGAAAGTCAGCTTCTGAAGCATCTGACAGGGGAGATCCTGATACCTATAAATTAATTATCAAATATGATAGGTTTGAAGTAATTGCAAAAGTCCCATTCCCCAAACATCTCAATTCTGGTTGTTCAAATATTAGATATTTAGAATTAACTCTTATAGATCCAGATGCTCACTTGAGAGGGGATAAAGTAAGGGGACATTACTTCTTGACCTACTAGTTTATACTAATATTAAAAGAAACTTCTGATCTGCTATGTTTGTAGAAACCTATTACAGCCCCTCTCTCCCACTTATTACCAAAAAAAAAACCCTTTTAGAAAAATACAAAAACAAATGTCTGATGATTGAGGACAGGAGTTAAAACGTGGAGGTGTGAAACCCTCCAGCTCCACAGAAAGGTAAATTTCCCATTTTGTTTGTTTTCTCATTCACGTGGCTTTTGCCCAAAAGGCAGGCCCTACCTGCAGAGTGATGAGGAAGGGCAAGAGGCTAACATTCTGAAGAAGTCCTGTCTTTACAGGCAGAGGAACCAGGAAGAGATCCTCTACCCTCAAAACTCTCAGTCTAATTTCTGAGCTATGCATGTATGGGACCAATCCAAACCAGTACAGCAAAGACTTAGAGCTGAATCAAGGTGTTAAACAAGCTTAGAGAATTAAACTGAGATTTGAACCACTCATACTAATCTCAGACTAACACATGACCACATATAACAAACTCAAGCCTCTGCTTGATAAAGCAAAGGTTTAGAGAACAAACAGAAGTTTTAACCCCCCATATGAGTCTCAAATTAATTCCTGCCACACGTGCACAGGATAGACCCAAACCAGGATAGCAAAGGCTGAGAGAATTGAACTGAGATTTGAATCACCTCTCATGGAAGATGAGACAGAACTTAAAGTGAATAAAACTCATTTGATTGCCTGCTAAAACAAAATAATCAACATTCTCCAGAAGATTATAACAGGACATGGCTACAAAACATAACATTTACAATATCCAGGATACAATCCCAAATCATTGGACATAAAAAGAACGAGCAAAGTGTGACTAATTCTCAAGGGGGGAAAAACTAATCAACAATGATATCTGTTTGACAGCTTGGCCCCAAGATGGCCCACATGATGGAACCATCATACAAAGACTTTAATATAGCAAATATAACTATGTCATATGAAGCAAAGGAAAACACACTGGAAATGAACAAAGGGACAGGAATTCTGAAGAGCAAATGAGAAGTTATAAAAAAGAAACAATGGAAATCTTAGAACTAAAATATATAGTATTTGAATTTTTTAAAAAAACTTACTGGCTGGGCTTAATATGAATGGAGATCATAAAGAGTCAGTGAATTTGGAGATAGAACCACACAAATTAACCAGTCTGAAGTAAGCAGAGAGAAATTATTGAAAAAAAGTGATTGGAGATTTAGAAACCCTTGGGAAATAGAAGCCATCTAACATATGTATCACTGGAATCTCAGAAAGAAAGGAGAAAGAGATTACAGCAGGAAAAAAAAATAAAGAAATAATGTCCAAAAACTTAAGTTTGATAAAAGACATAAATGTACAGATTCAAGAAGCTCAGTAAACATCAAACCAAAGAAAACTATATCTAGACACATCATATTCAAACAAATGAAAGCAATAAGTAAAGATTAAATCCTGAAAGCAGATAGAGAAATACAACACATTATATATAGGGAAACATCAATTCAAATGCCTGAGAATTACCCATCAGAAAAGATAAAGATTAGAAAATAGAAAAAAAACCTTTATAGCACTCTAGAAAAAAATTAAAACTGTTAACCCAAATTCTATATCCCATGAAAATATCTTTCAGGAATTAAAGCAAAATAAAGTCATTCTCAAATGAAGAAGAACTAAGAGAAAGTGTCACCATCAGAGCTGCTCTTCAAGAAATGCTAAAGAAAGTTCTTCAGGCTGACGGAAAGTAATACTAAGGAAACTCTGGACCTTCAGGAAAGAAGAAAAGCAACTAAAATATAAAGAGCTAGGTAAACACAAAATACTACTTTTTATTTAATAAATTCTTTACAATATTTATGACTATTTGAAGTAAAAAAGTCTGGTGGGGTTTTCAGTGGATATAGATGTAGTACACAGGATAACTAACATAAAGGCCAAGATTAAGAACCTCTGCTGTAAAGTCCCTTTGGGGGACTGGAGAGAAAGGAGAAGATATTCAACTTCCCATTTGGAGAATTCCTGATATTCTCGCAAGCATGGGAACAACCAAATCAATAGGCTGAGCCTGTGATTATGGGATTCACCCCTATGAAACTTATTCCTGCAAAGGAGAGGCTAAAGCCTACTTATAATTATGCCTAAAAGTCACCCCCAGAGAACCACTCTTTTTGCTCAGATGTGACCTCTTTCTCTAAGCCAACTCAGCAGGTGAACTTGCTGCCCTTCTCCCTATATGGGACATGACTCTCAGGGTGTAAATCTCCCTGGCAATGTGGGACAAACTCCTGGGATGAGCCAGGACCCATCATCATGGGATTGAGAAAGTCTTCTTGACCAAAAGGGGGAAGAGAGAAATGAGACAAAATAAAGTTTCAGTGGCTGAGAGATTTCAAACAGAGCCAAGAGGTTATTTTTATGCATTATATAGATATCCCTTTTCAATTTACGGTGTATTGGAGTGGCTGGAGGGAAGTACCTGAAACACCTGAGCTGTGTTCCAGTAGCCTTGATTCTTGAAGATGACTGTATAACAATACAGCTTTTACAATGTAACCATGTAAATGTGATAACCTTGTGTCTGATGCTCCTTTTATCCAGGGTATGGATAGATGAGTAAAAGATATATGGATACAGACCATGCACCTCCCCCCCAAAAATATATATATATGGATAAAAAATAAATAAACAATGGAGGTAAGGAGTAAATAAATTGTATAGATTGAATATTTATATATATGGATAAAAAATAAATAAACAATGGGGGTAAGGGGTAAATAAATTGTATAGATTGAAATACTAGTGGTCAATGAGAGAGAGGGGTAAGGGGTATAGGATACATGCGTTTTGTCTTTTTTCTTTTTATTTCTTTTTCTGGAGTGATGTAAGTGTTCTAAAAATGATCATGTGATGAATATACAACTATGAGATGATCTTGTGAGCCACTGATTGTACACCATGTATGGACTGTATGCATGTGAAGATTTGTCAATAAAAATATTTAAAAAAAACAACCACTGCTGTAATCAATTAAATCTTGTTGATCCCTCTCCTAAATAATGCTTGATATTCCCTCCTTTCCCTCAGAACCACCTTAGTTTAGTGGTGGGTCAAGCAATTATACTGATTCTAACCAAATCCTAGTTTTGTTGTTTTAGCTGGTATAAGCCTGTAACATATTTCTTGTTTTCCTAATGCTTCCAGGAAACACCTCTAATGGGGACACTACCTGTAGATATTTGTTTCTTAAATGTGTAGCTATGTAAGCTATGTAAGCCTGATCTATGTAAGGGAAAGTTCTAATGTCACACACATACAAACATATATATACATGTATATAAATACATAGTGTGCAAGAGAGTGGAGTAGCTGTAGAGACAGAATCCATGGGTTATGTAACACTTGACTTATACAAATCTACCTTACAGATTGTTCCAGAAAATATATAATAAACTTTTATAAATGTGAAAATTTTATGTTATGCACAGATACAAAATGCAGGCCAACGTGTGGATGAATACCAGAAAGTATTCATCTACATTCAAGCAAGAAAAATATTCATCTATATTCAAGCAAGACAAGTCACAGCTTCTGCCAGAAGGTCTTTTGCTTTCAATATCCTGTTGTTTCTCTTACCTTTCATATTTTTCACCCATAAGCTCTTGTTGCTTTAGTGTTAATTTGTGTTATTCGCTACACCTACTTTCTTCTTTATTGTATTTGAAATACAAGTTTAAGAAGTAAATTGAGAGTAAAAAATGCATAAAGTTTGTAAATATAAAAAGATTAGTTTAAAACAGCAAATGAAAATATTAAGGATGTTGAAGGCAACCAAAGCCTTTCTTCCAGTGCATGAAGCTGGATTTGGGTATTTCAACCTAAAAGTGTTCTGAATAAAAGTTCACTCACAAAAGAGCAGGTGGAAAATTCTGTGCCTTTAAAATCCACATTATTGTTAAGAAGTATACAAGAAATTCATCAACATTCCATAGTTTCTAAAGGTAAATTTGTGACAGTGTTTTAACTTTACATAACAGAAATTTGTTCATCTTTGATTAAAAGCTGCTACAGAAATTGCTGTCAAGAAAAGCAAAGCAGCAGTAGTTAATAAAGTCTCTCATCTTCTCTGGGTAATTTCCTCAACATTGCTGTAATTTTTTAACTTCAACAATATTATTATCTTCAACAATATTATTTATAGAGTTCTACAGTACTGTTAAAGAGTAGCAGTAGAAAAATCCAAATGGATAAGGAAGCAACATAAAGATACTCTCGTGAAAAGAAAATAATGGGTAGAAAATTACACTTCAAAACAAAACTGCTTAGCTTCATAAGCAAAAGTGAGAGACTTGGTTGAAGCACAATGATCCATGCCTAAAGTTTGTTGGCAGTTATAGATGGCTCAGAAGATTTTAAAAATCTGCCAATTTTCCTAAGGTAAAAATGAGTGATAAGCCTGATGATATAGAAGTAGTAGAAATGTACATATTCGAAGAGTTAAGAGAAATTATGAAGAGTTGATTATAGGAAATAGAAAATCTTTAACAAGGATGAAATGAATTGTCTTGGAAAAATGTTAAATGACTGTATATTTTCATATTTGCAAAGTCCCCTTTGGGGAATGGTGAGAAAGGGGAAAACTTCAACTTCCCTAAGTGAAATTCTTGATATTCTTACAAGCAGTGGGGACAACCAAAGCAATAGGCTGAGCCCCCAATCTTGGGGTTTGTTCATATGAAACTTACCCCACAAAGGATAGGTCAAGCCTACTTAAAATTAGGCCTAAGAGTCACCCCCAAGAGAACCTCTTTTGTTGCTCAAATGTGGCCTCTCTCTCCAGTCAACACAACAAGCAAACTCACTGCCCGCCTCCTGTCTATGTGGGACATGACTCCCAGGGGTGTGAACCTTCCTGGCAACGTGGGACAGAAATCCTAGAATGAGCTGGAACTCAGCATCAAGGAATTGAGAAAACCTTCTCGACCAAAAGGGGGAAGAGTGAAATGAGACAAAATAAAGTGTCAATGGCTGAGAGATTCCAAACAGAGTTGAGCAGTTATCCTGGAGGTTATTCTTATGCATTAAATAGTTATCACCTTTTTAGAAAAGGCGTAACAGAGAGGCTGGAGGGAACTGCCTGAAAATGTAGAGCTGTGTTCCAGTAGCCACATTTCTTGAAGATGATTGTATAATGATATAGCTTTCACAATGTGACTGTGTGATTGTGAAAACCTTGTGTCTGATGATCCTTTTATCTATGAGCAAAACATGGAATAAAAATAAATAATAGGGGGAACAAATGTTAAAATAAATTTAGATTGAAATGCTAGTGATCAATGAAAGGGAGGGGTAAGGGGTATGGTATGTATGAAATTTTTTCTGTTATCTTTTTATTTCTTTTTCTGAATTGATGCAAATGTTCTAAGAAATGATGAATATGCAACTATGTGATAATATTGTGAATTATTGATCATATATGTGGAACGGAATGATCATAAGTTAAGAATGTGTTTGTTGTTATACTTTTTAAAAAATTAAAAATTAATTTAAAAAGTAAAAATATGACTATATATTTTCAAAGAATAAAAACAATTATGATTTGTTTGAAAGATAGGTTATAACTTTTTTAGTACAATACTATAAGCTTTTTTAGTGAAATACTATAAGCTACCACAAAACACATAATTATAAAAAGGTTTTAGCAAGGCTACATACACATACATACACATACACATTTTTTACATACAAAACTGATTAAGTTGGGAAATGTTTATTTAAACATATATATAATAAAGCTACTAAGTACAATGAACCATAAAACAAAATTTGATAAGCACAATTTTCTAGATCCCACCAATAAGCCCACTCAATCCTTCAGAACGAACTGTCCCTAGAATGCTTTAATAGGATGTATGAGAGACACATGAATTCCAGCCAACTAACAGAGAATTTCTGTACCTGTTGCAATGCAATACTGGGGGTATGCAGATCAATAGTGGCCAGAGAAGGAATTCGAGATTCTGAAAGATTTTTGTTCTCTTTCTTGATTAGCTTGGAATTTCGAGCTAGATTTAAAATGACCATAAACAGAGAGAAAAAAAAAAAGAGAGACATTCATATTAGCTTTTCACATTCTATGTTTATCCCTCAGTATGTACATATTATACAAATTTACATACTTAAATATGTAAAGTTACTATGAATTTTTTATTTTTAATAAAATGAGCTTATTTAATATAAATTTTAAATAATATAAATAAATGAGCTGAAAAAATTAAAAGCATCATAAACATACCTATGCCTTCCAAAGCTCTTAGCTCAGGGAGATGATTATAGTTTAGCTCAGGCAAACGGACATCTGTCTTTGAGAATTCCCTTCTTTTGTTATTTGCCTGAAGGAGGCTCTTTTCACTAGAGACCTAATATCATTAGAATGGTTAATACAAGTGAATTAGCTTCAAGGTAAGCGAGGCTTTCCCCCTTTTGTAACTATGATGCTCAAATCCTAAAATATGTGCAATGGAAGGGTGAGAATAACACATTTGAAGAGCATAATTAACACAAAAAACAGTTTCATCTAATTATTTTAACCCTCTACCCCATTAAATTTATTAAAATTGCTAACTAGTGAATAACTTGATTGCTATGAATTCTTCCTTCTCCCTCTGCCAGGCTTCAGTTTAAGTCCTGGCAAACAGTAAAATGTCAAAAAGATGAACATCAGTGTCCTGGTCCTTTAGACCGGCAAGGCTAGGCTTCTCAACGCTTCCTAGGCTTCTCAGCATCATAGCCGCTGTTGTCTACCTTAACTGTGAACTGCTCATTTTGACCCACATATCATATCTCCTCCTAGCTTTTTCACTTTTCCACTATAATCCCGTTACTTATTTTTCTGTATTTGTCCTTGTCTTGTCCCACAGAGTTAACACATGATACTATCTTCCTGGTCATCCTAGAAACTATTCTAGTTCACTATTTCATTTTAATCCTGCCTCAGACTGCTTCCCATAACCCTTCTTTATCCTCCAGAACTCTTCAAGTCCATTGCAACTCCCAGCTAATTCATCCTGGCCTATGAATACAACAAAGTCAACAGAAAATATGAGGAGGAACAAAAAGCCTTCTAGATATTTTCAACCCCCAATGATTAAGGGTAGATTATAATAAAATAATGATTAGCAATAGGGTCCCTATCTTTTAGAGATACATACTTAAATATTTACATCTGAAATGATATGATGTCTAGGTTTGCTTCAAAATATGTAGGTGAGACTGGGAAGTGGATGAGAGGCTAGATGAACAAGGCTGGCATTGAGTTGGTAATTGTTAAAACTGGATGATGGATACTTAGAGACTCATTATTCTCTGCTCTCTACTCTTATATATAGTTTACATACATTTTATTTTGTTTAATTTTTCCTATAATAAAAAGAAAAGAGGGCAAGCAATGGCGGCTCAGTGGCAGAGTTCTCGCCTGCCATGCCAGAGACCCAGATTCGATTCCTGGAGCCTGCCCACATCAAAAAATGAAAAAGAGTAGAGAAAAAACACTTAACTTATATAATACTTCAATTTCTTAAGCAAATTTTAAAGCCCTGGCAGACTACTTTATTTACATAATGTTATGGGTTCTAGCTCCACTTACAAAAACTCCCCAATGGAAGTTAATCACAGGCATTAGACTTTCAGTAGTGGAAGACTTAGAGTGGATGCTTCTGAGAAACATGGATGTAAGCACAACTGGACTATACTGACTAAAAGGGAAGAAATAATTTGCTGGGTGAGAGATGTCCAAGACCCACCCACCACATGGAATTTTCTGCAATCTAGAGATATCATGTTCTGTTTTATTTATTTGTTGGAGCTGTGAGGAGACTTCTCAAGCAAGTTCCCCTGGTCATACTTCAGTCAAGAACCTGCCCTCTGTTGGGAAAGAATAGACAACCATCAGTAATTATCATTTCAACAGATACAATTATAGTCACCTTGTTTTTTGTTTTTTTTTATGGTCACCTTGATTTTAAATAGGTGACTTTCATATTAAAGAGAAGAAAAAAGTGTTATTAAAAAGGGTGTTTAGTAATCCTAAATTTGTGACACTATGTATCTCTCACTCCTAACTTCATATAAACACTGAATTTGAACTTAGGAAATTTGTAAAAGATACCTTTAAAAATAATAATAAAATCAATAAAGATGTAGCAGCTATGTTAAATATTTTTGGATGCCATATTTAGCCTAGAAGTTTGAAATCACAATTTTTTTAGATGGAGTACCCCATGGTACTCTACTCAAACACTATATGTTAGGCATGGCGCAAGGAGGTTTAAGATCAAGCCTCTCAGGAGTCATCCCCCCACTATGCTAAGTGTTTATATACATATATATATGTATATATATATGAAAGAGTATACTTCTTCCCATATTTTTTCAAACCAGAGATAGAATTTGCCTAGGAACTAGAGGACATATGACAGGTAGATATCAGAGTTTGCCCCCTAGCTTCATTGGCAGACATTTATGATGTCAGGACTGGAAGTCATTCACAATTCACATACACCTATTATCTTCAACAACAAGTTTCGGGTCTTTCTGCTATTGTATGGTAGTACTTGAATATGGCTACTGATTTTAATGTTTTGACATGGGACGTTTCCTGTCCAGATTCTCCTGCACTAGCTTTCATAGTTGGTTAAACTTTCTGTTGGCATATCCCTATACAGTGAATGGTAAGGAAGTACCACAAGAAGATATTCCTGTATGTTTTTTGATAATATATCATTGTATTTTGAAGCAAAATCTTTCAGTCATTTTAAAAATTAAATTCCATTTATTTATCTGGAATGAAAACTTGAAGGTTTTATATATTTTCTTCTAAATGGACAATGTCCAAACAAAAGGCAAATAAATTTATTATCCTTTAATTTTTCTTCAAAACCTGTGCTCTTGCCTGCAAATGTAAATAAAGCCTTAGAACAAAGCCAAAATTTAGCTCATGCTCCTTTCCCTGCATCTGTCTCTATATTGGTCTCTGAACTAACAAGGGTTCTCATTGTCTTCCTATCTATACTCTGTTTATGAATTACACTATTTCTACATTAGAACACTTTTATTCTATAAATATAGGATCAAGAAAAACATGGTTAAGTATTTTTTGACTAAGCTTTGAATATTTGAAAAGAACCAAGGAAAAGTACTAAGACTATAAGATTTCACTAAGCTTTGAGTGAATGCTGGATCCCACCCAGCTACCATCTTCTTGGCTGACAGGAACTCTAAGAGGATGAATGGCCACTCTGAATTAAAATGCTCAGAAACAAGCATCCTGGACGAATCCCCAGCTCCAACCCCCGCAGTCCTGCTAGGATAGCCCTGGAGTCCCTGGAGTCCCACAGCAAGATATTCTATTTTGCTCATTTGATTGATTGTTTTCACCTGACACATTGAAAGAATGAACAAAAGAGCTAGAGCACCTAACAAAAAACAGAAATAAAAATTAATGCACTTCAGATAAAGGATGGTAAAAAAAATGAGAATCATATCACCATTAATTTGTATCTTCTTTTGTGCTTAGCACAGTGCTTGGAAAACAGTATGCATCTAATAAATGTTTGCTGAATTAATCAGTTTTCTTCAAGGCCAATTAATATGGACAAGTTTCCTTTGTTAGGTCACTTCCAAATACTGAGAGATGGCAGAAATGAAATTGCTTTACAAAGACAGTAAAATTCTAAGAGCTTAATTTAACTTAAAAAAAATGAAACATATGAAACTTAACCCCTACTTAAAATTAGGCCTAAAAGTCACCCCCAAGAGAACCTCTTTTGTTGCTCAGATGTGGCCTCTCTCTGTCAGCCAACACGACAAGTAAACTCACTGCCCTCTCCCTCTCTATGTGGGACATGACTCCCAGGGGTGTGGACCTTCCTGGCAACGTGGGACAGAAATCCTAGAATAAGCTGGGACTCAGCACGAAGGGATTGAGAAAAACTTCTTGACCGAAAGGGGTAAGAGAGAAATGAGACAAAATAAAATGTGAATGGTTGAGATATTCCAAACAGAGTCGTGCGGTTATCCTGGAGGTTATTCTTACGCATTAAACAGATGTCACCTTTTTAGTTAAGGCATAACAGAGAGGCTAGAGGGAACTGCCTGAAAATGTAGAGCTGTGTTCCAGTAGCCACATTTCTAGAAGATGATTATATAATGATATAGCTTTTGCAACATGACTGTGTGATTGTGAAAACCTTGTGTCTGATGCTTCTTTTATCTACCTTATGGACAGATGTGTAAAACATATGGACTAAAAATAAATAAATAGTGGGGTGAACAAATGTTAAAATAAATTTAGTAGATTGAAATGCTAGTGATCAATGAATGGGAGGGGTAAGGGGTATGGTATGTGTGCTGGTTTGAAAGGATGTATGGACCCTAGAAAAGCCATGTTTTAATCAAAATTCCATTTCGTAATGGCAGAATAATCTCTATTCAATACTGTATGTTTGAGTCTGTAATTAGATAATCTCCCTGGAGATGTGATTTAATCAAATGTGGCTGTTAAACTGGATTAGGTGACGACATGTCTCCACCCATTTGGGTGGATCTTGATAAATTTCTGGAGTCCTATAAAAGAGGAGACATTTTGGAGAATGAAAGAGATTCAGAGAGAGCAGAGAATGCTGCAGCACCATGAAGCAGAGTCCACCAGCCAGCGACCTTTGGAGATGAAGAAGGAAAACACCTCCCAGGGAGCTTCATGAAACAAGAAGCCAGGAGAAGAAGCTAGCAGATGATGCCATGTTCACCATGTGCCCTTCCAGAATGAGAGAGAAGCCTGACTGTGTTCGCCATGTGCCTTCTCACTTGAGAGTGAAACTCTGAACTTCATTGGACTTCTTGAAGCAAACCAAGGTATCTTTCCCTGGATGCCTCTGATGGGACATTTCTATAGACTTGCTTTAATTGGGACATTTTTTTGGCCTTAGAACTGTAAACTAGCAACTCATTAAATTCCCCTTTTTAAAAGCCATTCTGTTTCTGATATATTGCATTCTGGCAACTAGCAAACTAGAACAGTATGTACGAAACTTTTTTTTTCTGTTTTCTTTTTCTGAATTGATGCAAATGTTCTAAGAAATGATCATGATGATGAATATACAACTATGTGATAAAAAAAAAGAATGTTCATATTGTAAAAAAAAAAGCTCCCCCCAAAAAAGAATACATGTTTGTATGTTAAGTTTTTACAATAAAAATATTTTTTAGAAAACTTAAAAAAACTTTAGTAAATTGAAACGTTAGTGATCAATGAAAGGAAGGGATAAGGGGCATGGTATGATGAATTTTTTTCTGTTTTCTTTTTATAAATTGATGCAAATGTTCTAAGAAATGATCATGATGATGAATATACAACTATGTGATGAAAAAAGAATGTTCATAATGTATGTTGATTGGTTTATTAATAAAAATTTTTTTAAATGAAGCATGTTTCCAATTTAACAATGTCAACCTGTCCATGTGGGCATATTACCAAGTTTCCTCTTCACCACACAATCCTCCCACTTTTTTCAGAGCAATGTTCCAACATGCTGCTGATGCTCATCTTTCTAAAGACAGGTAAAAAAAGAGTAATCTGCATGCAGATAAACCCTAGACAATTCCAGCAATCAAGATGGATCACAAATTCCCAGAAACTTCAGGTATTTATGTGACACCTGAAACTCAAGAGTTAGAGCTCTGAAGCTATGCATATCTGCAATATCCCATATAGAACTATTTTAAAAGTTGAAAAAGTGATCAGACTTCAAGTAGAGATATGAATAAAGGTGATATGAATAGGACTGAGGTAAATCAGAATACAGGGTAAAGGATGATATCGTCCAACATTTTCGAATTTCAACTTCTGTGTGAGACCAAAGGGAGAGATATTTATTTGGTACAAAATTTATATTTTGGATAGTGCATTTCCTAATTTAACTTGTATGATCAGTTTAGCTGAACACATGGAATCTTGAATAGGGCGGGAGATTTTGTTGGTTTGTCCAGGTTAGTGTGATGCCCTGATAGATCCCAGAGTAATTTGAGCAATGAATAAAGAAGAATTTGCAAAGTCCCCTTGGGAGACTGGGGAGAAAGGAGGAAATATTCAACTTCCCCATTTGGAGAATTTCTGATATTCTCGCAAGCAGTAGGGACAAACAAATCAATAGGCTGAGCCCTCAATCTTGGGCTATGAACCCCTTTCATAGGGGTTCACCCCTATGAAACTTATTCCTGCAAAGGATAGGCTAAGTCTGTTAATAACTACAACTGATTTACCCACAGAAACCTCTTTTGTTGCTCAGATGTAGCCTTTCTCTCTAAGCCAACTCAGCAGGTGAACTCACTGCCATCCCCCATAACATGGGACATAACTCCCTGGCGATGTGGGACAAAAATCTAGGGGCGAGCCAGGACATGGCATCATGGGATTGAGAAGGCCTTCTTGACCAAAAGGGGGAAGAGAGAAATGAGACAAAATAAAGTTTCAGTGGCTGAGAGATTTCAAACAGAACCAAGAGGTTATCCTGGAGGTTATTCTTACGTATTATATAGATATCCCTTTTTAGTTTATGGTGTATTGGAGTGGCTAGAGGGAAGTACCTGAAACACTTGAGCTGTGTTCCAGTAGCCTTGACTTTTGAAGATGATTGTATAAAGATATAACTTTTACAGTTCTGACTGTGTGATTGTAAAAACGTTGGTCTGATGCTCCTTTTATCCAGTATATGGATAGATGAGTAAAAAATATGGACAGTGAATAAATAATAGGGCGGATAAGAGGTAAAATAAATTGGGTAGATGGAAACACTAGTGGTCAATGAGAGGGGGGGCAAGGGGTATGGTACATATGAGATTCTTCTTTTTTCTTTTTAATTTCTTTTCCTGGAGTGATGCAAATGTTCTAAAAAATGATCATGGTGATGGGCGGGCCACAGTGGCTCAGCAGGCAGAGTTCTCACCTGCCATGCCAGAGACCCAGGTTCAATTCCCGGTGCCTGCCTATGCAAAAAAAAAAAAAAATTATCATGATGGTGAATACACAGTTATGTGATGATATTGGGAGCCACTGACTGTACACCATGTATGGAATGTACGTGTGTGAAAATTGATTGACAAAAACATTTTTAAAAAGATGGATTGCAAAAACCAGCTAGGAAAGATCAATATGCATGGATGTTGAGGCAGTTACAAAATTGAAAAAAATTCCAAAACCTTCCTTTGTTACAAGATCAGACAAATTGAGGAATCAAAAATCTTCAGAAAATCAATTGGAACGTGGTTTAAGTAAAGAGTTATAAGTTCAACTATTCTCCCAATTTTCTCAGTGCTATTACCTCATTGTTGATAAGGTCTAAAAAAATAAAGACTAGTAGTAGCACTTCCATTCTGCATTTCAATGAATTTCACACTTTTCCAATCTGTTTCATTTAAGAAGCAAAAAAACTCTAATATTCTTTTTCCACATTACCAAAACAAACGATACACAGAGCTATGTAGTTTGCTAAATAAATACATATATAATAAAAGCATATATGTGTATATATGTGCATGTATGTATATATACTTATACGTATGTGTAAGGAACCATATATGTATTTATGTATGATGGCAGCATCAAACCCAGGATTGAGGTTCCTTCATACTTCCAGTATAACACTCTGTGAATTATGCATTCTGCTCCCAGAAGGGCTTTAGGAGTCCTGCAGTTGGCATTTGAGTTTCTGTCTTTTGGATGTTCGTCCCTGCTCTTTTAATAGAACAAGTGCTAAGGCTCTTGGTTCAAAAAACGCTATATAATGAAATAATTAGTTCACACTAGTAAAACAAAATCTCCAAGTACAAAAAACATAATAAAGTAATTAGTTCAAACTACCAGATTTACATAGACATCTTTCAAAGAGTGGCAAATAAACACTTAAGAGATGTTTATGACAATATATTCAATCACATCTCAAAATTAGGGCATAAAGCATGGGGAGGGGGTTGATCTCCAATTTAGAAGCTGAAAAAAGTCTAGGGTTTTCTCTGCCTGCATTAATTTTCATTAAAGACAGACTCCAGTGTGTTCTCCCTCCTATTCTTTACCTCCTTTCTTGTTTGCCTCTTCCAAGGAAGAATAAACAGAAATAGGATCTAGAATTATCAGCCGGCCTTGATTACGCAATGCCTGAAATCAGGTTGATATCAATTCCAGCAGAATGGCACTACTTTGAAGAGCCTTGCCAATCAAAATAACCTTCCAAAGCAGGTGAGGACTGTGAAACACACTGTTCACAAAGAAGTCAGCTGGGTGGATCAAAAAAGAAAGTACTACAGGCACAGAAATTGCCAGCAAAGAATAATTAAAAGGAAAATAAATGCAATGTCCAAATCATGAGAGATTAAAAGAAGACTAGTTTTTTGTTTTGTTTTGTTTTCAGCTCTGAGGAAAATGAGATAGGTTAGGGAAATTTGTAAGAAAAATACTCCTCTGGGAAGACTTCCATGTCACTATTCCTCCCCCAAAAGACTTCATTCATTCAACACATATTAAGTACCTTCAATGCTGCAGACACTGTTCTAGGTGCTGAGGTAAAGTAATGTGGAGAACACAAACAAAGCACAAGTCCCTACCCTCAGGAAGGTTACATTCCAGTGGGGGGAAACAGACAAATACATATGAATAAGTAAAATACAGAGGATGGCAGGTATATGCAATGGGGGGAAATAGAGCAAGAGAAGGGAAGAGAGAGTAATGGAAGGCAAAGTGAGTTTCAGTATTAAATAGGGTGATTAGGAAACACGTCACAAACAGGTTTCATGTGAACCAGAAACAGAGAAAGCAAATTCTTTGGGTTGTCTGGGAGGAGAATGTTCTAAACCGAAGAAATTACAAGCACAAATGCTAAAGGTAGAAGAATGTCTAGCCACATTCCAAGAACAAGGAAATCAGTATGGTTGGAATAGATTGAGCAAGAAAGAGCAGCAGGAGATGGGGTCGGGGAATGTGGGGAGTAAATCACACAGGGACTTATAGGCCACTGTAAAGACTTTCACCTCTACTTGAGATGAGAAGCCAATGAAGGGTCTTAAGCAGAAGAGTGATGATGATTTCATTTAACTTTTAAAAGAAAGATTCTGGCAGCTATGTAGAGAACAATTAGGTTCCTTCCTGTGCTACCTGTGAACCTTGCATGTGCTTCTACTATTACAATCTGCTATTATGCTTTAATTTGTTGATCTCCCACTAGACCATCATCTCTTGAAGAGAAAAGACTGACTGACTTATGTACAGTCTTACACATAACAGATGATCAATAAATATTTGTTAAATGAATAAGCAGAACATGTTTACCAAAAATGTGGTGATGATATGATATTCAAACAATTTATCTTCTCATCTACTCTAAAAAAGAACTGATCCAAGCATTAAGTTAAGGAAACTTACTACATTACTGCAGATAATAATGTAACATCTTATATTTAAGTTTTTTAATTATCAATTTTTAAATTTTTTTTAAATACCAAAAAACACCGAACAAACGCAAACATTCGTAACTTTTGATCATTCCGTTCTACATACATAATCAGCAATTCACAATATCATCACATAGTTGCATATTCATCATCATGATCATTTCTTGGAACATTTGCATCTATTCAGAAAAAGAAATAAAAAGACAACAGAAAAAAATTCATACATAACATAACCTCCACCCCTCCCTCTCACTGATCACCAGCATTTCACTCTAAATTATATTTAAGTTTTCACACTTTTAAATCACTTTCACATTTATGACTATGACAGGCTGGAATGATATGCATAATTAAGGCTTCATTTATGACATGTCTCCAAATACAATTTTCAGTTAATATTAACAAAATTCTAGAACTGATCAATGCTTGCTCTTCTACCACTGAGAACAATTCACTTACTGATGTGGTCACATTAATATTATAAATGCCTGATGGAGAATGTTTGTTTGGTTTAACAAATGGAATGTAATACTTCTTGGTTTTCTCATTCAATCTGTAACAAAAGAAAATTTAAGTTAGAACCAGCTGTAATTATTTTCTCAGACACAGAAGCAAATGACACAGCCCCAAGTGGCATGCAGTGTCATCAGAATTTAATGTCTATTCTAATATAAAACACACACAAATCTAGTGAAGCATTCTGTCCTCTACCACTATCCTCATCTCTCCAACCCAGCCCCCACTCCTACCAAATAAAATTACCTCCCTTTTAGTAAAATTCCCAAACACAGCTCCTTCGTACCACTAAATGCCCACAACTATGCCATCAGCAGCAGATCCTCAAAACCAATTACCTCTTTTTTATAACAACTTCCCTCTACATTATTAGAGATAATAACTCTTTAAGGTAATAACACTTTACCTTAAACAATATGACCCTATTTTTGCAGGACTCAGGCGAATCTTATTTAATCTAATGCTAACAATTTTCATAATGTAGGTCAGAAAATCCTTTGAAACAGCATTCTGACAAGAATGACTATCACCCAAAACCTTGAGAGTAATGCATTGTGGTTGAATTTGCAAATATTCCTTTAAGCAATTTTTTTTGTCTTATTTCTCTAATTCATACCTGCAACTCTGAACTCCTGGGACAGTACCCATTCCAGAATTAATATTGGGAGTCATTGCAGAAAGATTGTGCATAAGTGGGGGAATTGCCATGCCTGGATTTTTTGTATGATCCATACTGCCATTGTTGCAATCTCTGAGGCTTGTCGAAGGCACTGTTCTGATGTGGCTTGTCCTGTTGTCATGGAAACAGCTGGCATTTGAAGCTCGACCACCTTTTTCAATTTTTTCTCCATCAGTTTTTGAGCCTTTTATTTTAAATACTTTAGATTCCTTAATTTGGGGATCAGCATTTGTATCCTGACAATTAATAAAAATGTTAAGATCTGAGAATGAAAAACACTTCTTATAAAGCACCTGTCAACTAGAGCAGAATTCCATAGATATCATCATTTTGTGTCCCTATTTTCTTTAGTCTCCCTATAGAATTAAAACTATTTTAGAGATTCTTATGCAGACATTTATTGTGAAAATATAATCAGAATGGAAATGCAATTTACACTAGCTCTGATATATATATATACTAATTTCAGGGGGAAAATATGGAAGAGGAAACAAGAATGCCCACTTTTGTTCCTATATGTTTAAAGCCAAGGAGCAAAAAATTGAGACCATTTCTCTTTATTCTTTTGACTCATTTGAGAAAATGGTAGTGGGTTCAGTGAATTTGAATTAACTTACCAAGAACAGATCCTGGATAACTAACCAGGAAAAAAATAAATTAAATGTCAAAACCTCAATCTTAAAATGCTCTTCTTTATACAAAACTTTCAAAATGATATTCTCTGTCATATCATTTAAGGGCAAAACTGGTGTGTATTAGTTTCTATCCATGTATGGATGAGTGTGATTTCCTGACAAGCCCTATTGTGTAGTCTGGTATATAGTAAGAACTCAGTACATAATATGTTAATTTTTTTTTTTTAAATATAATGTTTACAGAAAAGGTATTTATTTTACAACTAAGCTAAAAATTAATGGTTATTCACAACTCAGAAAACTTTTTTTTTTAATTTTTTTCTTCAAAAAATTAAAAGATAATCAGGCAATGCAAGCTAGGGTCTATAGTCAATAGTAACATTGTAATATGCTTTAACTGAATGTAACAAAGGCATTGTACCAAAACTAAATGTCAACAAGCAGGGATGGGGGAGAGGTATGGGATTCTTTGCAGAAGTAAAGGAAATGTCTTCAGATAGATAGTGGCAGCGAAGGCATAGCTATGTGATTATACCAGGAATCACTGATTTTTTACTCAGGTTGGATTGTATGATATGCTCATAAAACTGTTAAAAATGAACAGAGAGATACAAGTGCTGGAAAAAATGTGGAGAAAGAGACGCACCTATTCACTGTTGGTAGAGAAGCTAGAGATGCAGCCCCTCTGGAGGGCAGTGTGGTGGTTCCACAGGAGGCTAGGGATGGAGTTGCCATAAGATCCTGCAACCAACCCCACTGCCAGGTATATACTTGGAGGAACTGAGAGTGGGGACATGAACGGGCATTTGTACACCGGTGTTCATGGTGGCAGTGTTTACAACTTGCATGGTTGCATGTAGCCTAAGGGTACAACAACTAAGGAATGGAATGGGGAACTGTAGTGTATACATACAAAGGTCTGAGAGGCTGCAAGAAGGAATGAAGTTGTGAGGCATGCAACTATGTGAATGAACCTTGAGAAGAGTATGTTGAATGGAATGGCAGAAACAAAAAAGACAAATATTATCATGTCTCATTCACATGGACTGACTATATTATACAAACTTGGAGAATTAGGTAGAGAACATGGATTATGAAGTTGGGACCTAATTTAAAGGGCTCTAGATTGTAAGCTTTTAGAGAGGTCACAAATATTCTGGAGTTGTAACTGTTATTTATAAATTCTGAGATTCTGAGCTATTTGCATTTAACATGGTTGCTCCCTGAAACTTAGGGTATTTATGTGACACTTGAAACTCATGGAGCTCTGAGGCTATGAAAGTCAGCAGTACCCCATTCAGTAGCTGTTTAAAAAGTTTAAAAAGTGATGAGACTTCAACAAGAGATATGAATGAAGTTGATCTATATAGGACTAGGGTAAATCAGAATATAGGGTAAAGGATGATATGCTCCATATTCTAAAACCTCAACATCTGTGTGAGACCAAAGGAAGAGATGTTTATTTGGTGCAAAATTTATATTTCGGGTAGCACATTATCTAATTTAACATGTATGGTCAGTTTATTCGAACACCATAATTACATGGAATCTTGACTAGGGAGTGAGATCTTGTTGGTTTGTGTGATGCCCTGATATATCCCAGAGTAATTTGGGCAGAGAATAAGAAAGTACTTGCAAATCCTCTTGGGGGACTGGGGAGAAAGGAGGAAATGTTCTAAAAATGATCATGATAATGAATACACAACTATGTGATGATATTGTAAGCCACTGATTGTATACTTTGGATGGACTATATGTGTGTGAAAATATCTCAATAAAAATATTTTTTAATTAGGTATGTTAAATTTAAAATACAATACACATATAAAAAAATACAATACACATTTAAAACATGGACAGTTACCTGCACTACAAGTGTTTTCCTTTCTTCACCTAAGGAATCATCCTTTTCTTTTTCCTTCTTTCTGTTTTGGGGCTTTTTAGATAAAGAAATATTTCTGCCATCTTTCTGTATTTTTAACTGCAGTTCATGAGAAAACCTACATAAAAGTATATGTCAATAAAATGAAACTGTATGAAACAACTCAACATAGAAAAAAATGGTTTTCAAGATATTTACTTTTAAAAATTGAGTGAAACTAAGTTATGTTATTTAAAATGAGAAAAATCATGGTATAGATCAGCAGCTCCCCAAGGATGGTCTGTAGAGCCATGGAGCTCCCTAGGCTCTTTCAGAGATTCACAAGGTCAAAGTCATTTTTATCCTAATACAAAGATGCTATTGATCTTTTTTACCATATAGACCTTTGCACTGATGGTATAAAAGCAACGGTGGGTAAAATAGCTGGTACTTTACCACGATTCAAAGCAGTGGTACCAAATAGTCATTGTATTCTTCACAGCCATACATTCTCAATTTTTTAAAAATTGAGTTTCACTTAAGAATGTCTCTGATGAAGAACAAATGTTAAAATAAATTTAGTTTGAAATGCTAGTGATAAATGAAAGCAAGGGGTAAGGGGTATGATATGTATAATCTTTTTTTTCTCTGTTATCGTTTTATTTCTTTTTCTGTTGTCTTTTTATTTCTTTTTCTGAATTGATGCAAATGTTCTAAGAAATGATGAATATGCAACTATGTGATGATATTGAGAATTACTGATTATATATGTAGAACGGAAAAAAAAATGTCCCTGATGAAGCAGTAAAAAAAAAAAGTATTATTTTTATTAAATCTAAACCCAGGAACAAATGTCTTTTCATATTCTGTGTGACAAAATAGGAAATATGCATAAAGCACTTTTGCTACCTATCAAAGTAAATGGTTGTCTTAAGAAAAGCACTTGTGTGATTGTGAAACAAATTGAACTAGTCACTTTTTTCATGGAACAATATTTTTCCTTGAGAGAAAGACTGATGGAAAAGCTATAGTTATTGAGACTTGGGATATTTGGCAGACAATTTCTTTAAAAAAATAAAGAAAGCAAGCCTTTCACTTCAAGGAAAACAACTGACAAGTATTTGTGTCAATGATAAAGTTCTAATTTTTAGGCAAATATTTGAATTATATTATACCTGTATCCACTACCATGTGCTTTAGTTTCCCAATACTTGAAGACTTTTCTGATGAGATAGAATATGACTTTTTGATACTGTATAATGAAATATATCAACACTTGTAAGATCTGCCTAAATAAGGAATCAACATTTTTCTAACGATGAACGTATGGTGTTACAAAATCATGCATGGGTAAAAAATCTATTCACAACAAAAGATAGATAGATGGATTTTAATGTAACAGAGCAAGAAAAATTCACTGATAGGGTTTCAGATTCTACAGTTCAACTAACCTTTAAGAAAGGACCACTTGTTAAGTTTTGTTTTGGTATCAAAGAATACCCACAATTATCTGAAAAGACTATTAAAATACTCCTCCATTTCTCAACTGCATAGTTACATGAAGTTAGTTTCTTCACATACTTCAACCAAAATAACATATCACAAACTGATTGAATGAAGAATCCAGCTATCTTTTCTTAAGCTAGATAGTAAGAGGTTGATGTTTTATCATTATTTTTTGCTTTGGAAAATATAATTATTTTTCATTTAAAAACGTTATGTTAATACATGTGATAGCCAACATGGAAGTGTGCTTCTCAAATCTTAAGAAAATCTGCCAGGGAAAGCACAGTTGACTGACAGGCCCAGCTGCCACCCCTTTTGGTTAACCTCCACATTGGACCCAAGGCCATGCTTCCCTGTCCCGCATTTGCTGACAGCCAATGCCGGAGCAAGGTGAAAGTACTAGAGTCAGACCCATTCCCGCCTGGGGCAGGAATCTTCCAGGAGTGCTCTTCCAACAGGCAATCTTTACTTCCTTAAGCACTTTCCATCAACCTCACCAAAATGTTCTCAGAGTTGTGCTGTGGTTTGAGATTCTTACTACCCAATCTTTCCTTCTCTCTCCCCCTTTGTAAGTGTTAGAACTGCACTGTGGGTTAAAGGCACTCTATCTTCTTCTTTTTCCTTCATAGGATAAAAGACTGCACATTCAGTCTCATCATGACATCTGCTTCTTGAGGAACCCAAGCTAACATGACATATAATGGGTTTATTGTTATTTTGAAATTAATCATAGGTAAATATTTAAAATTTTTGGTTTGATATCTAATATGGCAAATATCAATTGATATGGCACTCGTAAATAAAAATTAGTTGAGGTCCTCAATAATTTTTAACAATGTAAAGAGGTCCCAAGGAATAAAAAAATTTGAGAAGAGCTGTCCTAGATGTAGATGATCATATTTAAAACTAGGAAAAGCATCAACTCAGTGTTGTATCTAGCATATTAATGTCATTCCATAAATGTTATCAGTAATGGCAATTAACAGTGATTTGGTATAAATTTAGTAGGTATTTTAGCTAATACAAAATTCTTTTCTATATTCTGTTATTTAGGAGATAAAAAACAATGTAAGATACAGTGGCAGGGTGAATGTGGGCCCTATAGATTTATATATTAGCATTTTCAATTTTGTTACCACATTCAATTTTATTTTCACATAAAACATTCATCATTTCTTTTCACATTCATGAGTTTTATAATAATTTGCAAGTATTCTCGGAACAAGCAGCCCTAGTGCCAGGGGTCATATTTTCAATTAAATAAGACATTATGTCTAGGCTTTTAAAAGTATACTAAATATGATACAGTCAATGAATTCAAAAAGTTTATAACCTGATAGCGAAGACTATATATAAATACGTACCATACATATAAATATTTAGCAAAGTACATGGTAATACATGATAAGGGCCCCATGATAGAGGTTAAGTCTTTGTGGGCAGGAATCGCCATAGAAGCCTTCAAGAAGATGGAGGCCTTAGGGAGAGGCCTGATTCTAAGAAGCAGAGGAGACAAGGACACTCCTTGTTGAAATGCTACACAAGAAAATCTGCATAGGTGGGGACATGATCCCAAGTAGTGCCCGGGGATCAATTAACCTGTCAGGCCAACATCAGGGATTTGTGTTAGAATAGCAGGAGCTAAGCTAAGTAACATTTCTGTTCTTCAATCTCTATAGTCAAAAATGTCAACTTGAGGAGTTTAATTTGTTCTGGCAATCAGTGAAGAACCAGTGAATGATTCTGAGTAAGAAGAGGAACATAATTTAAAGCAGTGTTTCAAGAAAATGAATCTATCTGCTGATTGAGAAACAGGTTAGAGAAAAAGAGAGGGGAGACTGGCAGACCAAGCACAAAATAGGAAATAAACTAAGGATAATACTTTCGTTATTTTTTTAATGAAACACTTTTCTGTATAGCCTGATTCCTCTTTAACCCAGTCTTAATGTCTTCCAAGATTTATATGAGGATTTAGGATTGTTTGTAATAATAGTTAATTGGTGCTTTTAAAAAAGGAACCTATTTGATGCTACTTTGCAGTATAAGCTTATTGAAGTGATTTAAGCTTTCTATACTTAGTAAAATTTCCTATTTTATGTATCATAAATTCTCATCTGAAACATCTGACAATTATTCATAACTATCCCAGAATAATCTCCATCATTAATCTAATTGAGAGGTTTAAGTAAACTTAGTGATACATCTGTATAGTAGATTTCTAGTTTAATGTGTTTTGTTCATCCTACATTAAGCTAGAGTCTAATTCCAAAGCCCAAGTGACCATAATCCTATTCTAGGCTTTTTTGATAGTGGAATCCTCAGTAGTATGATGTGAGAGGCAGTCACTCATTCAGGCTGTGAGTACTTAAAATTCTTCCACTGGAAATTAGTTTCATTGTGTTAAGCACTGTTCTCCTTATAGGCACCTTTAAAAGTGCAAATACCCCTGAAAGGTACAAAACCTTTTTGTGAATTAGTTTCTCAGATCACTTTCTTCTCAGGAGAGCTAGAATGGGAACACAATTGGAGATGCTGAAGAAAGCAAGTGTACAAAAAGGCATACAGAGAGAACCTGTGGCAGTCATGCAGGTACACCTCTCACATCCCCTTCTAGAGAGAACCTGAGGCAAAGTGTGCAGTCAGCTGGCAACTTTCAGCTACTGCATCTTCAGGATCCATCATGGTATGTTTGTACCAAGGCCATGCTCTCCCCAGGCTATTTCAACTCAACGTCTGAGCACGGTGGCAGTTCTGAAGTTAGGTCATTCTTACCCAATGTGGGACTCCTCTAAAGAGCAATCTTCCCTCTGGAGCTGCCCATTGGCCTGACTGAGACTTGTCCTATATAATTTGAATCTCCTCCTGGCTCTTTTCACAAATGTCAACCTGCTTTGCTGTCCCTGCTGACTCTTGTTCCCTCTCCCCTTTATTTTCATATTTTTCCTCTGCACTTTTTTTCACCCCCTGCACTTTTAATTCCATCTTGGTGTTACCTTCCTATATGATCTGAACTGACACAGCAGTTTAGGTAAATATTATCCACAATTTTATCCAGGAACAATGGTGCTATATATGCAGTCAGTGATTAATTACAACTGTATTATTTTTATGTTAAAGTAGAAGTTGAAATGCAACAGTATTAAACATTAGAAAATTATAGATACTATTCATTGATATTTCTTTCAACTCATCACTCAACGTTAATTCTAATTCCACAAATCATGTAAGATGAAACTAATTTATATAGCAAACTTATTTGCCTAAGAGGAAACAGCATCATATTTATTGAGAAAATATTGTCAAGCCCTGTTCTAGGTGCTGATATATTGATAAAAGATAAACAGATCAGCTGATAAAGATTTAAATGACGTCAAACATTATCATAGAATTACTATAGCAGACAGATTTCACCTTTATGATTCTCCAATCATTTACCACCTCCAACCCACCAGTGAAGAGATGAGTTCTATAAAATTATTTTATTTTATTTTTGTTTGTCTTTTTATTTTGGCTGAAATTTTAATTTATTTTGTCAGCTTTAAGAGGTCCCATTTTCGGTAATAATTCACACTAGAAATACATTTTTAAATTTCTTTAAATTGCGTTTCTCAAGTACCTCAAATAAGGGTACTTAAGAATTTCTTTTCCTTTAAATGATCGACATTGATTTGAAAAACACAGAACTGAAAGGCTGGCCAGTAGGCCCAAGAGCCTATTTTTCTGAAGTTCCAAGGAGCCTTTTGGGAAATAACTCATCTCCAAGAAAAGTGATTCACAGTAAACATGTCTGACTAAAGAAGATAACCTAAGTTAGGTGGAAGAAGTAGATCAGGATATAACACAATGTCTTTCACCTAGCCTCTTTATGGACCTGGTTTCATACCAGAGTCCTAGGAAAAGGGGCTGCTATGTGAAAAGGGTAAGTGAAGAAGCTTTTTAATCCTCTGCAGGACACTGAAAATGCAAGCTGTCAGCTGCATGGATGCCAGCAGCTGGAGCAGCACAAGAGATTGTGCCAACAGCCCTGGCACTTGCAGGTTTGGTACATCAAGGTTTCCAGCACATCAGCAGGATCATAGGACTTGGCATGGTGTGAGTTTGGCAGCAACAGGAGATGGTGCCTTTCCAACCGCATCAGCACCTAAGATGATGGCAGCACACAGCTAGCTGGAAGCAACACATAAATCAATTACCTAGGTGGCAGATGTCACCACAGATAGAAAGGCATGAAGGAACTGCTTTGTGATACCAAGAGGACTAATTAAGTGAATGTAGGGGAATATCCCTAGAACTTACATTACTGCTAACAGTGAATAGGAGAAGAGTAATTGATATTTGAGATCCTGCAAAAATAGACGGGGGCAGAAATAAGAGAAATATCACATGCTACTATTTTGGCAACTTTACTTTAACCCTAGGTTGATGTGGTCTGGAAAACATGGGTCAGTACTCTACCTCTCAGCAAATCCATCCATACGAAAGAAATCATGGTGCAGAAGCTCAGCACAGAAGGGCCTTTTGTCTGGGTCAATATGTAAGCATTTCTGAAAGACCAACAAACACATACAATTCATAAAAGAGAAAAGCCATCTATATCTAAATTTCTAATTACAGAAAAATATAATTTCTCTTTATAGTTCAATGAATAAACTTCTATAATAAATTATTTAAAATAAAGCACATAAGTATGAGTATGGTTGAAAGAGGAAGGCTAGAGTTGTGTATGTCACCAGAAGGAAAGCTATAGGATAAAACCTGGGACTGTACAACTTAACAAAACCTAGGGAGGACAATGATAGTGGTTAATTGTATAAACATAAAGTTCTTACATGAACTAGAACAAACGTATGTAAATATTACAAGGTGTTAATACTAGGGTGGCTTATGGGGAAAATGCAATTAATGTAAACTAAGGTCTATAGTAAACAGTAACACTGCAATATTTCGGCATCACTTGCAAGAAAGGCACTATACCAAAGCTAAATGTCAATAATAGGGGGATATAAGAGGTATGGGAATTTTTTCTTTGGGAAAAATGAGAACATTCTCATATTAACTGTAGTAGTGAATTCTTAACTATGTGAGTATACCAACAGCCATTGACTGTACACTTAGGATGGATTGCATGGCATGTAAACAACCAAAAAAAAATAACAGGGGGATGAGAGGAGCCAAGATAGTGACTTAGTGAGGTGTGGGATTTAATTCATCCTCCAGAGGCAGCTAGTAAATATCCAGGAACAGTAAACAACTGCTGGGGCTACATCAGTGACTGGACACACAGCGTACAACAGTCTGGACAAGCTGGACCAGCTGCGAGCCCACCCAGAACCATGAGTCCCCCAAGCTGTGGCAGCCAGCGCCCCTCCCCCACAGGCTGGTTCACAGAGGTGAAAAGGAAAGAGACTTTACTAGCAGCAAGGGGCTAAGCAACCAAGTTCAAATTTGTGGAATTGACAAATTCTGACTGCTAAAAAAAGGCCCCCAGCTCAATTGAACCTTGAGTAAAAGCTAAGGTTGCTGGTTTTTGCCCCAGCACAGAGGGACCAGGGCTGACATAAAAAGAAAAAAAAAAAAAAAAAA
>PVIY010018822.1:0-46899 GCA_004026745.1 Myrmecophaga tridactyla | reverse complement strand
TACACCCACTTTTCCTGTTTCATTCTTACCAGTCCCCCCCCCACTCCTGATCTTTGGGATCATGTCCCCCCCCAAAATGCCAAAGCACAAGCCCTTATCTCAGGATCATGCATGTCAGAGAGCCCAATGTTCATAGAAAAGAAATCAGGTATTAAAGTGTGGCCATGGAGGTTTGCAGGTTCTAATACAGCTCCTCACTCTACCATTCAATGCTAGAAACAACTTCTATCATTCTTGTAATATAATTTACAATTCCCCACACAAGCACATGGGTTCCCATCCTTATTTCTTGATTCGCATGAGGAAGCTGGGCACAGCAAAGGCTATGCCATCACAAAATGGATGACCACGAAATTAGATATCTAGACCGAAACCAAGGCTGTACAATTTACTACTAGCTGTGTAATCCTGTACAAAATTTTCTGTCAAGCGAGGATAAAGGCACTGATTTTCTGGAGTTACTATGAGGGAAAGATGATTAAATCTCCCAAACACAGTTAAATAGTAGAGAGTTACAGAGTAGATAGTTTCCTTCTCTTTGGCCTTAAATAATTTGAGCATGAACCTAGAAAGAACACTAACTTTGACAGAAAATGGGTCTGAATTTCATCCAGTGCTCCCCAGTCATTAGCTGTAAGACTTTGGGCAAATTCCTCAAACTTTTTCTTTCAGTTTCCTTATCTGTAAAATGGGAATAATAAACTTGCTTCACCTAAGCTTTAAATCAAATAAGAGTTATGCATTCAACTATAGTCATTCCTCAGTGAAGAGCTATTTCAATCTTACCAATCTACACTAATCCACACATTAGTTCCAGTTTATCAAGGCCAGATCAAATGCTACTTCCTGTACGAAGCCATTTCCAGTACCTCTGCCACAGGGCAGCATTTACATTGCGATATGCGGGAAAAGCATCCTTGGACTCTGTGCCGTGGGCAGCCCTGCTTGTTATAATGTTTTGTGTATAGTAGATTCTCCAATATTCATTGGATTAACTTCTGTGGGTCTCATTTACTATCTCTAAATCTAGCCATAGAACTGTTTTTCCAATGCACATTATACATTACACATAAAAGTGGAGGTATCTCAGGGGAAGGAAGAGAGGGAGGAAATGGATCCCAACCTTCCCAGTACCCCACATGCCTATCCTCCTAAAAAAATGTCCCTGATGTTCCTCCAAGGAACCCTGGGACTAAACATTCTCTGCAGGTCGAGGGAGAGTTGGCATTCTCTGCATATTTTCTTATTGCCAAGAGGGCAGTTCCAACTGTGAATTTATGTGGGCTCTCTAGGGACACTCAGAAACAACTGAGTGGGCTTCTGGCCCTCACTCTCCCCTTGAAAGTATTGTTCTGATGACCTGGCACTGATGAACAGGAGGTGAGAGATAGGACAAAGCTCAGAATATGTAAAGACTATATATAATATTAAAAGAAATAAAACTTTAAACTTCCCCCCAAATAAAACTGAACGCAAATATAAAGAAAACATAGAGGAAAGTCCTTACTCTTCCACTTCAAGATGTTGCTCTGTTAGTAGTGGGCTCTAGGTAGGCAGATGAGCCTGTGAGTCTAGTGGGGCTGTATCATTAGAATTAGATCTGCTTGCACATAACGAAATGTCCAAGACACAGGAACTTACCCAATTAGGGCTTTTTTGGTTTTTTACTCACTAAACCAGAGGTCAGCAGGGTTGGTATGGCAGCTCTATTATTACATTACTAGGCTCGAAGCCTCCTATGAGCTTTCTCCTCAGCAACCCTGACATTATCATCATCTTCTTCATTTTAAGCCACAATTTGGGGCATCCTGTCTGTGTCAATGTAAGAATAAAGAGAATTGAGACAGCTCAATGATGCCTGTCCCTGTAAATTTACCAAGAAAGCAAAAGCATTCACAGGAACCCTAGAATACTTCTGTGCTGGTTTGAGGCTGTTGTATACCCTAGAAAAGCCATGATCTTTTTTCTAATCCAATCTTGTGGGGAAAGACTTAATGTTTGGGTGGGATCTTTTTGATTAAGTTGTTTCCATGGAGATGTGACCCACCCAGTTGTAGATGGGACCTTCTGATTAGGTGGTTTCCATGGAGATGTATCTCTGTCCATTCAAAGTAGATCCTAATCCGCCATCTGGAGTCCTTTAAGAGGGAACCATTTTGGAAAAAGCTCAGAGCCAACAAAGACAGAGACATTTGGAGATGTAGAAAGAAAATGCCCCAGGGGAAGCTGTTTCAAACCAGAAGCCAAAAGGACAGCAGATGCCAGCCACATGCTTTCCCAGTTGACAGAGGTGTTCTGGACGCCACTGACCTTTCTTGAGTCAAGGTGTCTTTATCCGGATGCCTTAGTTTGGATATTTTTTATGGCCTTTAAACTGTAAATTTGTAATGTCATAAATTCCCTTTATAAAGGCCAATCCACTTCTGGTATATTGAATTTCTGGCAGCATTAGAAAACTAAAACAACTTCTATCTAGTGTCTTTGTCAGAATCCACAGCATATTCCGTTTAATATTCTGACACTTCATCATTTACAAATCCAGGCTCTCTGGATTTACATTTATAAATTTAGAAATTTATAAATTTACAAATCTGAGGCTCTCTTACTGCGTGTCTGCTATAAGCCAGGCTCTCTGATCACCACTATACACCCATTATCTCATTTCTTCCTCCATACTTTCAATAAGTAGTTATTGAATTCTTACTGTGCAAAAATAATAAAACTTAGCCAACTTTGACAGCGAGCACAATAATTCATGGCCCAGAAGACCTGCATTCCCAGAGATAAGCTACGAATTATAGGACCTTCCAAAACATTTTCTACCCTAAGATAAACCACACACACACACACAAACACACATATACCAGGGACATTCTGTTTGGGGGTGGGAAGGAAAGTTGGATTTTATTTTAATCAAAGACAGAACTTTCAGTTTACCAAAATTCACCCAAAATGTACCCAATTAGAATTATCAACTACCATAAAATAATATGAATTATATATACATATCAGTTTCTTTCTTTATTCTGAAAGCCAGTTCATCTGAAAGCTGGCCTCCTTTGTATATGTTTTACATTTACCAAAAAAGAAGAAAAAAAAGGAAAAGAGAGAAAATCTTCACTCAAAACGCAAACATTATCTATGTGGATTTTCTGTGACATGTGCTCCAGGAAGTGAACAAAACACCCTGTCCTTGATGACTTTATATCCATCTGGGTTCTAGACAGATAGATAGATAGATAGATAGATAGATAGATAGATAGATAGATAGATAGATAGATAGATAGATAGATAGATAGATAGACAGACAGACAGACAGATAGATAGATAGATAGATAGATACAGATATAGATATACACATACTCATAAAATATAACCTTATTCTTTTATAGTCACACCTTGTATATGTCACTATAATTGTTCCTTAAAACATTCTCAGTGATAACATTAGCAGACAGGACTTATCAATTTGCAAACCACTTTCAAATGCATCATGTCATTAATCCTCATAGCAACCACTGGAGATATTATTCCTATAAATTTACAAATAAAGAAACGAAGGCTCAGAGAAATTTAGAGACAGCTTAGAACCAGGCAGTCGCTAATCAGGGGAACTGAGACTTGTACTTAGGTCTCATAGGTCCATATCCAGAGCTCTTATCTCTTCCAATGATATATCCAGGAGCCTCCAGGCTTGGACCAATTTCAAAAGCCTGTTCCTCTGTACCCATAAATACGCTCCTACTTGACTCATCAGATTAGGTAACCCAATTTTTAGTTCCGAAAAAGTGATCACAGTCTTGATTACACATAGTGCAATGCTGACCACAAAGAATCCTCAGGCAATGTTCCATAACAAAGAAGATAAATGGCAGACAGTTGCCAGACATAGGCCAGCATCTCTCATCAGATGTGGAGGGGAAGAAAAAGACGCAAAAGTATTCCAGAGGCCATTTGCTCTGCTGGTAACCCTGCCTGTTTGAATTTCACTAATAGAGCCTTTAAAAACCTCTACTTAATGAACCCCCCACCATTTCTTCCTACTAGCATCATTTCAGCTGAGTTTTCTTCTATAGCAGGGTTTCTCAACCTCAGCAACATGGTGCGTATAATTCTTTGTTGTGGTGAGCTGTCCTGTGCTTTGAAGGATCCCTGGCCTTTACCCACTAGATAAGAGTAGCAATCCCCATCTGTGACAACCAAAAATGTCTCCCATGTACCTTCAACTATACCATCTGGCTCTTATCATTTGGTTCATTTCTGCTGCTTATCATCTGATATGCTTACATTGTTCGTAAAAAAGATGAGTGACTTGCCCAAGGTCACAATATTAGTAAGGTCAGTGCTGGGGTCCAAGTGCTCTTTCTAGGACCCAGCCCAGGAGAAGCTGTAAGCATGTACATTTGGGTCCTGAGCTTCCCACTTTCCCTGAGAAAAGCCTATCTTGGCATGTGGTAAGAAAAACAGCTAAGAAGTAGAAATACCCTGAACACTTGAAATTAAGTATTCTGGAAACATCATTTCACTAAAAGCAGGACCAAACCCCAGTTGATTGGGCTCCAAAGGAAGAGTTTTCTGTAGAAGTTAAAGCTCCAAGTCTGAGGCCCAATCCCATTTATGTTGTTTTCTAATGCTCAAACTTGAGACTCTCTTTCTCTTTTATGTATTGAATTGTACCCCCAAAAATGATATGATCAAATCCAGTGAATATGAACTTATTTGTAATAGGATCTTTGAAGATGCTGTCCATTAAGAAGGAGCCAAACTGGATTAAGGGTGGACCCTCATACACTATGACTACTGTCTTTATAAGAAGTAGGAAAGTAGGACACAGAGAGACAGACACAGAGAGAGAGAGAGATAGCCATATGATGGAAACAGAGATTGTTTTATGCTACGGATTGCCAGCAAGCTACCATCAGAATCCTAAAGACTTCAGATGAAGTATGGCCATGATTTTGGACTACTAGCCTCCAAAACCATGAAATAACAAATTGCTTTTGTATTAAGCCAGCCAGTCTGTGGTATTTTGTTACGGGGCACTGGCAAACTAAGACATTGCCTCAGTTTCCTTATCTGTAAAAGGAGGATCATATGATCCACTTCACATAGGTGAATGAGTTAATTGAATGTGCTGGTTGAAATTGTTATGTACCCCAGAAAAGTCATGTTCTTTCCATCCTGATCCAATCTTGGGGGCCAGACCTATTGTTTAGGGTAGAAACTCTTCTTTAGGTTGTTTCCATGGAGATGTGACACTTCCAATTGTGGGTGTTACCTATTGATAAGATGGAGATTTGACCTCATCCATTCAAGGTGGACATTGATTCATTTACTGGAGTCTTTAAGAGAGCTCATCAAGGGGAAAAGAGCTCAGAAGTGATATAGATACAGACATTTGGAGATGCTTTGAGTGCTAACAGAGAAAGCACTTGCCTAGGTGTGGATGTTTGGAGATGCAGAACCCAGGAGATATCACCATGTGCCTTCCTGTGAGATGCTAAGCAAGCCAGAAGCCAGAAGCCAAAAGGAACCACAAGGACTGAGAAAGCCATTTGAAACCCAAGGGCTGAGATGCCATTTGAAACCAGAAGCCTGGGGAAGAAGCAGATGCCAGCCATGTACCTTTCCATGTGAAAGACATTGACCTTTCTTAGGAGTCAAGGTATCTTTTTCTGGATACCTTAGTTTGGACATTTTTAAGGCCTTAGAACTGTAAACTTGTAACTTAATAAATCCCCTTTATAAAAGCCAATCCATTTCTGGTATATTGCATTTGGGCAGCCTTAGCAAATTAAAATAGTTAAGTAGTACAAATAAAGCACTTTGCATAGCTCTGAGCACATAGGAAGAACTCCAAAAATGTCAGCTCTTACAATTAAGTTTAGTTAATATTCCACTGCTCTAAGCAATTCAGATTTACCAGCAAAATTCCATAACGTTGCTTAAAAATCCTCCAATTTATCCCCAGGCTGCTCTTGTTCATACTCTCCATCAGGTTCAATATTTCTACACTCTTCAAATTCTTAATCCCACCACATTCTACCCCTTTCATTTAAGTCAGTCTGTGCTATCTGCTTCACAGATTTGACAAAGGCCATGCCAAAGATCTGATTTTCTCTTCCATTCCTCTCACCCTAAACATACTGGTAACAACTTACCAATTTGTATCAACAACTACATATTTACACTCCATCTCCTTTGGATCTCTCATTGAGGCAGGATTACTCTCCTCTCTAAGATCTAATTCATTCTCTTATGCAAACTTCCACAAAGCATCTTCTTTCCCATCCTAAATCTTTAATCTTGTCTTTACTAGATTGCTTCCTTTCATCAGCAAATGTGGAAGCTACAAGACTTGTCTTCAAGCTAAATTTGAATAGCAATCGTAATTTTTAAAATAATTTTGTATTTACAAATATTGTGTATTTAGGGTGGCTTGAGAGGACATTCAGACTCTGAAAAGAAATATAAATTACCTCTATTTTTATGACTTCTCAGTTTATATCTTGAATCTATTTCTTTTTCCTCAGCACCAGACTTTAATAGTGAACATTTCTACTAGGGGTCCCTGAAGACATCCAAAGACAACCTCATTATCCAAGACAATACAGTTCATGGCATTGCCATTTACCCAGTCTACTTAGTGAATATTTATTGATTGTTGATTATATGCAAGCACTATTCTAGGTACTAAAGATAGCTCCAGGAACAAAGGCCTTGCTCCAGTGAAACCTACATTCTGGCTAGAAACTTCACTTCCTTCTTCCTCCTCTCCTTACAATCCCATTGGTCTCCAATCTTGTAAAATTTTATCTCAAAGACATATTCTGAATTTTGCCCCCTGCTCCATCATTACCACCATCCTCATCATGCCCACCTTTTTTTTTAACAATTTACTATGTGCCATTGAAGACCCCTCATTCCAATTTATTCTCCACACTTACGCTAAGTTTGCCTCATGAATAAAAAAGTTGTTTATTTTTACTTCTTTCCTTCAAAATCCCTGCTGGTTCACTATCCCTGGATGATAAAATTCAAATGTCCTAATTAGGTACATGCAGTTCTCTACAATCTGGTCAGAATTTATCTCTTCAAACTCATCTCCTTCCTATCCTAATTCCACAGCTCTGTATCGTAGCTATGCACCTTCAGCCCCAGTCACAACAAACTTTTCTTTCTCCCTTTGCAAATCCTGGGCCCTCAACTATAAATTTTCTTCTTCTCCCATTCCATCCTCCCCTCTTTCTTCTGCCTACCTATTCTTGATTCTGTAAAATGCTATCTCTCTAAAGCCTTTCCTGTCTCTTCAAGCCATTGTTATTTACTCCATCCTTTGGCTCACAAAGCATTTTAGTGATAACATATGGTGCTTATATCTTTTAAAAATACATCCATTTGCAAGTGTGTCTTCCACACAACAATAAGCTCTTTAAGAACAGGAAATATGCCCCATTCCTTGCTAGTACAATGCCAGCATGTATGCAGTTCTCATGAGGAGAAGGGCTAGCTACTATTTGTTTGTTGTTGTTGTTGTTGTTTCAGTTAGAGTTTCAGACAACAGAAACCACCATAGCTAGTTTAAGCATAAAGAGATTTATACCTGGTATTAAGTGGCTTACAAATTTGCTGGAAGGGCTGAAGAAACAGGTTTAGAATGAGCTTTCAGGAACAATTCCCAGCCCCCAGAATCACTCTTCTTTCACAACAAGGAAAGTGGAGGCTGCTGCTGCAGGAAGCCACTCACCCAGTCTTACTGCCTCTGTCATAGTCAGTGCCAGCAAAATGAACATTTTACTCCCTGCCAATATCTGTTTCTCCTTAACTCAGTTTCACATTCAAGATTTATTTGAGTATACTCAGTTGATGGAACCTGTAACATATTCAGAACGTTAGCTGCAAGACAGTCTAAAAAATATATCCTTTTTAGTTTTCCAGTTTCTGCATGAATGGTTGCTTTCCTGTTACCATTGCTTTAGATTTTAGGGAATATGTGTTTGTGCTAGAAATCTTTGACTTTTTACTGTGGGTAAATGCATTGGCTATCAGTCTCATGATAGGGTCACATAAACGTACATTTGCACAAAATCTAGTAATGTATATCATTTTTTACTGAAATCTCATGGATTGCAAATGTAAACTAACAGTGACTTCTGAAAAGACATAGCTTTATTTCCGAATAACCTGTTAATGTTCAAAAGCCAAGTACAATCTCATTCTTACTCCGTCAATATAAAATTACCCAAATCAGCATCAGTATCTGCCACTATACTCACTGTCCCTTCTGTGGCTTTCTGTATTATTTGTTAATTTGGGCTAGGAAAGTCAGGTGAGTCAACTTTTCCCATATAACGTAAGCAAGAGAAAATCTTCAGGATTACAATAAGGGCTGACATCAAATCAGTAAATAGAAAGCCAGGCTTCCATGCCCAGAGGGGAATGGCAGTGTATATTTAAAAGAGAACTGAACTACGAGACAAAAATCCTGGTATCTGATTCCTCCTTTTAGAAGCCGACGTATAGCCAGGAAGGGTTTTGTCCAAGAGAGTCAGTTTTGATGTGTGCTGCAGGGACTGGAGATTCATCAGGTGTTTACGTGGAGCAACCAGCGGTAGGAAATGGAACCTTGCCACAGGTTCATCAAGGTTAAGGCCAAAATGGTAAAGTTCAATCAATGGTTCAAAAGACAGAACTATGTTGTTAAAAACTGGAGACAAAGTAAGGGAATCCATTTAAGTAGAATAATATAACTGGGAGAAAAAATAATGATGGAATTAAAGCCTGGAGTGGATAAGAACTCTCAATTTTCAGGTTATCTGAGCTCATTTTTATTGATTAGTAAACACCTGAGTTATTGTCCTATCTTTACAACTTGCCCTCTGTTGTGGGTTGAGTTGTGTCCCTCAAAAAGATATATTGAACACTTAACCCCCAGCACCTGAAAATGTGACTGTGTTTGGAAATAGAGTCTTTGCAGATGAAATCAAGTTATGGTCATACTGCTTAAGGGTAGGCCTTAAATTCCTTGACTGTGCCCTTATAAAGACAGGACACAGACAGAGAGACAAATGAACAGAGAGAAGAACACCATATAAAGGTGGAAACCAGTTGAGGTGATGTTTCTGCAAGCCAAGGACACCAAGAATTGCTGACAACCACCAGAAGCTAAGAGAGAGAGACCTGGAACAGATTGTCCTTCAGAGTCTCTAGAAGGAACCAGCCCTGCTGACATCCTGATTTCCAATTCTAGCCTCTAGAACTTTGAGATAACAAATTTCTGTTATTTTAAACAAACTAGATTATGACATTTTTTGCAGTAGCTCTAGGAAACTAATACATCCTACAAAATCCTAATTCAGACATGCATCACACTCTCTGACCACCCCTCCTTCTTTTCCAGTTAACCTGCACGACCAGCCTGACCATGCCTGCTCTGGGACCTTTAACAATATTTCTATCTTCACTCCCCTTCCCATTCTACTTGAACTCCATCCTATATATTTTCAGTAACTTCCTTTCTACACACTCAACATCCTTGCTCATTTGCGCTTTCCTCAACTACTCTCCCGTCAAATTCCCTTCATACCTTGCACAAGTGAAAAGAGACTGGTAACAACGAAAATTCATGGTCAACAAACTTAAATGAGAGCCCAGTAATAATCCAATAAAAGTGTGGTTTGGGGGCTAGACATGCATGGTTTTTACAAGTTCTACAAAGAATTCTGATGTGCCACGAGAGTCCTTTAGAAAGTATTCTCCCTTTTGCTATCACTCTCATTCTATTCCCATGTGTAGCTATCAACTGTCATAATCTGAATGTCTGAATTGATGCTTTAATAATTCCTACCTAGAGATAAGCACATGATGAAGAAAATTTTATGAAAGAGAGGGCGTTACCCACGTAGCATTGGCATATAAAAGTACTGGGGGTCCTTGGGCAGCCTGACATTGGTGGCTCTCAGAGAGTACACCAGCAAGAGGTAAGGCCAGCTCCCAGTGAACTACTAGACTGAAGATCTCCAGGAACCTAAGCTACAAGGGTATGCAATTGTCATGGCTCTTGTGTAAACCACTCAGCCAGGACCAGCCCTAGGCAGAAACTTCAAAGTGAAAACTCAAGAAAATATTGGTTAAAATTGTGTAAGATTAGTGCATATTGAGATTTGACAAGCATTGGTACCAGCCAGCCTGGACTGCATCATTTGGGGAAAGCAACCTAGAAGGAAGTTCTCCAGAACAGAGTAGATGCACCACTCCCATGTTCCCAATTATTCTTTGTGAGAGTCAGTTCGTGGCTCATGCGCTGTATCATGGATTCCAGAGGCAGTTCCACTACTCCCCCGAAAAGGAAGATACAATAAAAAGAACTGAACAAAACTAAAGAGAGACTCAAAATACATATCCTAATCTGAACTGGATTAGGTCATTGACCACATAAATTCCAAGAAGTTGGACTGGGGGAAGGGTGCCTTAGGATGAGTTTAAAACTAACAGGGTCATACTTTGAAGAGAAGTTGAAAGAAACATTTGGCAGAGCCTAAGAGGAAATCAGAGTGCTCTCCATTCTCCCAATGAGGAGTCTCTAATACCTACAATTGCTTGATGTTTCTAAAACTTAAGGTTGTTGATGAAACTTATGACTTTTTGATATATTAACAAGGATGCCCTCCCCATACCCACACACACACATTGTCAATGATTGTTATATCTAGTTTTTAGATTATCTATTCATAATCTGATATGTTCAAGATTCTCTTTAGCAATATCCAGTACTTTGGGGAAATTGGTTCTAACTCTCTGGGTCCATCTGACAACAGGAGTGAAGTCTTTGCTTCTAATCTGTTAACCAAGCATTAGCATCATCTACCACATAATTGCTGCCATTCACTCAGCTCATCTTTGTGCCTGATTCTTTATACACATTATCCTATTTAATTCTCAGAGAAATTTTGTTTTTTTTTTGCTTGTTTACATGAGGAAATGGAGCCATGGAAAAATTAAATAATTATGATTTCAGATTAAGTGAAGTAAAATAGAACCCGGGTCTGAATGACCCAACATCTACCCTCTTAAATGACATTCTGCATTGTCTCTACCCAGACTAAGGAAGTAAAAATTACATTGGAAGAGATGCAGGAGGCTTTTCTCAAGGGTGTAAGAAATCATAGCACCCCTAGAGTACATTAAGCCATAGCTCTAAAAGATATATTTTGCCTTTCTTATACTTGCCTACTGAGTTTGGATTTTACAAAATCCTGGGCTCTAAACTTAGAAGCAATCAGAAGTGTTTATCTGTCTCCTAAGTCAGAGTGTGGGAGAAAGTGGTGAGAATAATAACAGCTAGCAGTTACAGGACTTGGACTGCAACACAGGTATTACATATTAACACACATTGCTTCATATATTACTCCAACAACCTTATGAGGTTGGCATTTGAAAATACCCATTTTATAGACAGATATAACAAGAAAATGGAAAAAGTTACTAACTCACCATAAGTCATGTAACCAGATACCAGATCTTGGGCTTCATTAAGAAGGGTCTGGGATCAATGAAAACTTGACAAGAACAGGATGTTAATAACACTATTTTGGTTTTCAGCAGAAGTTCTAACACACATTCTTTGAAGGAACTGCTAAGACACATGCAACTGGTTCTGCCACCTTAGCCCACTCTTCACCTCCAAGCTATGTAAAAGACAGTAAGAAGACAGTAAGGAATCCACTGAAGGTTTGCAGTTGCAGGTAGAGAGGAATGCTTTGGACAGAATTTCCCTTCTCTTTGAGTCATCCACCCCTGGCAAAGGGAGAGGAGATGATCCTGTCACCCCCTCCACGTTTAAGCCAAGTGATGGAGCTTTAAAAGAACCATTTGGAAAGTGAAACATATACTCCCAAGAGTTTCAAGGATGCAGGGACCAGTACCTGACTTATATATAAGAAGTCTAAATGGGGAAAAGCTGGGCTAGCCATGTGGGCCTTGAGTAGACTATTCCAGAGTGGGGGTTCCCTAGGAACCCATATAGGGACACCTGAGAGAAAGATAATGCTGGACTTTCACCATCCACAGAAGACCCCAAGCCATAAGTAAGATTTTTCCTACCCCTTGCCTATCCTTCTTGATTCCCATAAGCAAACCTGGAGGAGCCCAAAACAGTAGATACTAGTAGCTGGGGAAGAATCATAGTAAGGAAGAGAGAAACTGACCATACTTTCTGCCTCACTTCTGGTTTTCAAGCCTGAGGCAGGACTGAGCTGGGGAAGAGGAGTTTTACCTTCTTTTTTTCCAAAGACAAGAAAGAGCCCACGACAGGCAGATTGAGGCATAATGCTCAGACTGGAATAAGAAAAATTTAGAATGAAGTTCTGCTTGCTAACCCAGTGCCCTTGGGCAAGGTACTGAACACTGTTAATTTTCAGTTCCTTAACTGAGAAATGAGAACACAGGTTTCTTGTGATATTAAGTGATATACTGAATGTGATCTCCCAAATCACCTGACAAATCTAAGCCATCAGTAGTGATAGCTATTATTATTATTATTTTTACTCCAAATGATATCATTTCATTTTCACAATAAGCCTAACAGAAGTCAAGCAATTGTTTGCAGAACAGTTTGAATAGTAATACTAGTGTAGCATATAATGAAATATGTGCGGACTTTGAAGAAAGACACACCTGAGTTCAATTTTAGCTTTTTCACTTATGGATTACGTGAGCTCAAGCTAGTCATTCACTTTTTTAGACTTGGTGTCTTCATCTGTCTGTTCATTATTTTTTCCCCAAAGCCTAGATCACTGTAAAGCGGATATAAATAAATATATATTGAATGAATAATTCTTCCACAAAATGGCAATATCTAACTCACACTGTTATTTGCAGGATTAGAGGAAATAATAACTATTGCAAGGTAATTTACCAGCATATTAATTTTTATCTTATTCTTCCTTCTCTGGTATATTCCAAAAAATGAATTTTTTGGATTCCCACTTCATTCTGCCATGTCCTGGGGTACTAGCCTCTGTTTTGACTTCGTGCCTCCAGAGAAAGTCAATTACTCTTTGATTTCTGTCCTGAAGACATTCCCATGCAGGTCCCTCTGGGTAAATGGAATCTTAGAGGAAAATTATGGGGAAGAGATAGGAAGGAGGTTGGCCCTCTGGGGAAGAAGGGAGTGTTGCCCCTCCCCAGCATGCAGTGTAGACTGGGGGCCTGGAGAAGGGCTGGGATCTGAAGAGTCAGACGCCTGCTGCCAAAGATGGCAGAAGGTGCCCAATGGGTGGCTGGGGACTTACTATAAGACACTTACATTAAGCACCTTGAGGTTCAGAAACTAGGGATTCTAGGGACTAAGTTGACAAAAATGAGAAGGCATCCAAATTAAGCACCTTAAAGATAATGGAGTGGAAAATAATAATAATAATGAAGTGAGGGCAGTGCAATGGCGACTCAGCAGGCAGAATTCTTGCCTGCCATACCAGAGGCCCGAGTTTGATTTCCGGAGCCTGCCCATGCAAAATAAATGAATAAATAAAAAATAATGGAGTGAAAACCAGAATCCAAGTCTTTCTTCCCAAGTCTTCTGGATTTTGTAAACTCTGAGTTTTGGGTACTCTCTCCAGGAGAAAGAGGAGGCCTATTCCTCCCCAGCAAGAGTTGAAATTGAATTTCTCACCAACCCTGGATGGTTTGGGCCATCATAGATATAATTTGATTTAATGAAAAAAAGAACTATGATGTTTGCTGTACCCTAGTGTTGTGGTGCTCACTCATATGGGTCGTGTCTATGCACAGCACTAACCTGATATCTGGCACTTAGTAGAAGCTTAACAGATGCTGGTTTTCTCAAGGGCCATTTCTCCATACTGAGCAGAAAATTCTGCAATAATCAAACTATTTGGTCTTGGAGATGATGGGAAAATGTCCCCGTTCAAAGTAGGAGCCTCATGTGGCAAGAAGACACAGGAGGAAATACAGAGAGAGACAGGTGCTCAAATTCTTTGACCTCATTATCTCTACTGTTTTCCTCTCTACCCCTGTAGATAGCCCTCCTCCTGTCCCCCAAAACTGCTCTAGCCACCGTCTTTTCATTCTTAAGGATACCTCTGCCCTTTTCTTATGTCAGCCTTCCTGCCCGGAATATTCACCCTTCTTCTCTCCATTCCTCTTAGTCCTACCCATCCTCCAAGTACTATTTCCTATATTTTTTCCTCAATAAAGCCCTTCCAGTGCCCATCAAATATAGTATTTTGCACTGAGTAGTGACTGCATTCATTCAGATACATTTCTCATTCAAATATTCGTTAATTAATTCATTCAATGTCTACTACATTCCAAGTTCCATGATAGCCAAGATTTTTTTTTGCCTAATTTGCTCACTACTATATACTCAGTGCCTAGAAGTGTCTTATATTTAGGAGATGTCAATACATACATGTTGAATGAATAAATACATAAATACTGGGGATACAGTGGTAAACAAAAGAAATACGATTGCTATCTATTAACCCTGGTGTTGTTAATGGTTAACAATAGCAAGTTTTTCTTCACCATGAATCATAATGATAAAATCCCCCAAGTTGTGTCAATACTTGTGTCAATCCTTCACCTCTATGCCAATGAATTTGTTTGATTAATGATTTATTTTCTTTTTCCAAGGGAAACGATAAAGATAACTTCTTTACTGTCTAGATGAATGGCCCTCAACCAGAGGTACATATACATAGGATAAGGATAAAAAGATAAAGATAACTTCTTTTCTGTCTAGATGAATGGCCCTCAGCCAGAGGTACATATACATAGGATAAGGATACAGTCCAGCCTTCAGACCACTTCCTTGTCTACCAAGATAGAGAGAGGAAGAAAGAAGATCATTGGACAAAGAGAGGAGTGAGGATTGCACTTTCTCACCACTCCAAATGGATTCACTTCCTGCTGGCAGAGGAAAAGGAGTGTTTGTGAGAGATTTGGGGTGGGAAGGACAGGAAGGTTACCCTGATATCCCACGGCCGTATTATCTAGCCAGAAGAGGAAATGCACTTCCAATAGCAGGTCCCAGCAGGTACAAGAGCAGCCAAGCCAGTATTTCATGTATATTAATTTAGTTAATACAACAATTTGGATATTATTATTCCCAATTTATAGATAAGATGCAGAGGCACAGTAAGCCTCAGTAACTCTCCCAACATTTACAGAGTTTGTAAGTAGATGGGTTGGATACAAAGCATAAGCTTTAAACCACTGCATCACATTGTCCTCACAAGAATGAAGAAATATTTGCCTGGAAGGATGAAGACCCTAGGAAAGGGATTATTCCAACATTCTTACCTAAGTTCCAGACCATATATCCAACTGGGTCCTAAATGGTTTCACCAGATTGCCTCACCAGTACATTAAACACAGCATGTCCAAAGATAAGTTTATTACTTTTCTTCCAAATCCGTTTCTCTTCCTGTGTCCTCTAGTCCTGTTAAAATTATCTCTACTTTTTCAGTCACACTATCTTGAAATACTAATATCTGTTATTACTGGCCCTCCCTCACTCCTCTTCATTCTATTTCAAACTAACTGGCATGTCCTATGTATTTGACTTCTGTAATATCTTTAAAATATAGTCCCTCTTTTCAATTGCTGCTGCTCCAACTCTGCTTTCTACCCTTCACTGCCTAATAGCTATCTGCCTTCCCACTGTTTACCCTCTCTCTTAAACCTCTCCACTAGACTTTTATAATACTAGTCTTCCTGGTGCACAATTCTAATCATGTCACTACACTCTACAAAAACCAAACCTTCAGTCATTCCCCATCCACCAACCCACCATTGCTTATCTAATTACACAGAATTTCCTTCACCTGAAGTTTATCTCCAAATCATGTTACAAGACTTTTCTCCTACTGGCCTCCCCCACAAACTCTATGCTCTGGCCAAATATCATTATATTTACACTTTGGCTAAAAATCTTTTACCTTTTGAAGTCTTTCTCATCCTTCATGGTGCACAAAAAAGGATGCTTGTCATGAAGTCTTCCTTGAACTTCCCACATGACCTGCTCTGTTCCTCATTTGAACCCCCATAACACTTCTTTGTCTTTGACAGAACTTCTAATCAGAACTGCCTTTTTTGCCCTCAGTCTTGCTTTGTCCAATCCACCCTCAGGCCAGTGTAACTTTCCATAAATGCAAATCAACCCTGTCAAAATTTACTCAAAAATACATATATGCAACATATACATATACACAAACATGCTATATACACATCTCTATCTATGTGTCTTCCCTATGGTTTGTTTTTCAGGGGTTGCAGGGTCCCTGAAGGGGAGGGATGGCAGGGAAAGGATGTCAGTGTGACAGATTTGTAAATGTTCTCATCCTACGGCCAATCACCAAATTGTTTTTGGTCCTCACTATTGCTCCCAGAAATGTTTGCACACCAATCCATCCCATACCCAGTAAGCAGCACCACTGTATTTACATCACTCCTGGGCTCAGAAACTTCAGTGATTCTCCCTTGCATTATGTTTTCGTTTTTTGTATGCTGTACGGTGGGGTCATATTTCATTCTTTTTTCATGTGAGAATCCAGTTATTGCAGCATTCCCTTGCATTACATTTAATTCACAATGCCAAGACTCTTTCTAGTGAGCCACCACTTGCCTATCAGTCTCATGCTGTCCTATTTCCAGTTGAACTCTTTCCTCTGAAAGTTTATTCTGGCCATTCCATCTATCTGGAATGTCCAGTCTTGGTCTCTCCAGTTGTACATGGACTCCCACTCCTCAGAACCACTCTTTGGAGGTTTGGACCCGTCTTGTGACACATATCACACATTACTTTGTACCTTAGTTTTTTAGATAAATTTATTATTCCATTACCAAGTTGGAATATCCTATGTTATATAATTAGTCCATCCTGTCTCTCCAGCTAGAATCACATAAGGTCACATTTCATTTTGGTTTTAAGCTAACCGATTTGTATCTCTATATTCATTTATCTCAACAATGTATTTTCTCTCTCAATAGATACCATCTCTGTTCCCTGCCCCAATATAAGTTAAGAACTGCAGTGGGCTGGAAAATTGTGCCTGCCTTCTTAATAGGCCCCATTCTCAGCATCCTGGGGTCTCTGCTAAAACAAGGTCCTTAACCAGGCACTTACACAACCCTGGAGAGTCCCAGTCCATTCCTGGTCACGCTTTGGTAACAAGGAACGAGCAAAGTGGCAGTATTTTCTCAGGGTGCAGAGAAGAGATAGAACAAAAAGTCTCTCCCCAGTCTCACCCTCCGCAGTTCTCACACCACACTGTCACTGGCCGGGGCTTCTAAAGTCTGAATCCGATGTTTACTCAGCTCACGTTAACACACACACATGCACATGTGCATACACACACACACACACACTCCTCAACCAGGAAGCGAAATAAGCACCTGCCACACCCTATGTCTACTTCTAATGACGTTGTTGGCCCTGGCCACCAATCCAGACTGCCCTCCTCTCCTGAAGTGAGTTTCCTCTTGAGAACTCCATGTGTAAACAGCTATCCCCTGTCATGCCCACTTCAGTCCATCTGACATGTTATACGCTGTGGAGCTTCAAAGTCAAAAGGACCAAGAGCCCTGCATGGTCCCTATTCTACCTAACTAAAGGCACCAAAGTCGGTTCTTCCCAAAACAAAGGTGTGCTCCAAGGTGAATTAACGTTACACCTCTAGTGCTAAAAGGGACCAGTAACTTATTAACTTCAGATATTCTAGTTTTAAAATTGTTCTAAGTACCATTCACCAGGTATTTCCTTCAGTTACTTCTCAGGAAACATATCTTGAATGTTGAATGAGTCAATGAATTGATAAATCATTTCCCTTTGTTCTAAGCATCCTGTCTTTTCCTCCCACTCTAGGCTTCATCTGAGTACTGTATTTTATGGCATTTACATCTATTAAAGAAGGCTGCAATCTCACACTTGGCCTATAGTTGTTGGGTGTTTGTGTTCAAGGCCTTTGGAAACCCACACCAGAGATGCTGCACTTAATTTGGTTCACAATGGGAGCCATTGAACCCTAGCACTTAATTTCAAGGTAATAAAAGACCAATTCTCTACTTTATCAAATCTACACATTCAACACCCTCTATATTGAGATTGTTTAGAACAAGGTATAGTTGTTAATTTTTTTCTCCTCGTTGCATCTCATAAGCCTTTTATGCCTGCAAGGCAGGATCAGGTTTCCATAAACTCCTATAAAAAACAGTTCCAGATAGGAGAATTTTCAGATACTCATTTTTTGCACATCACATTTCAAAAGAAAAAGCGTTTGCATATTCAAGGTGAAAATCCCATTGAAATATGCCTCGTGCCCAGTTTTATAGCGTAATTATTTCTACATTTTTGAACTGGCACCACCTTCAAAATATGTCAGCTCAAGCTGCACAATAGACATAGGTATTAATTAGCCAGGCTAATTATCCAGACTTGTGTGGACTAATCAAGTGAGGAAACAGCTTGAATCTGTTGGATTTTTCTCGAACAACTAACAGTAAAACATGAACTTGTTATGACTAGTAAATTGCACAAACACAAATGTGCATTTTGTAAATGCAGGTCCTTGCTCATAAAGCTCAGTCCACAGCCAATTCTGCCTGCAAAGGTACTATGGAGAAAGGTCTTTCTGTCTCCTCACAGTGGAAAATCAATACCGCATGCTGGAAGGGAAGATTGAGAGTTAAAACGTCCTCTTCACACGGGTGAATACACACCACCTCCAAGCTAGGGATGGCACAGCACAGAACTGCAGGCTGCAAGACAGATTCCAAATAAAACCTCTCCCCAAGTAGAGAGTGGTGCACTCAGCCCAAAGCTGGCACAGCGGAGCCCTTTGCCTCATATAATTTCATTTCCGTGCTACTGCAGATCCGTGTGTGCCTGCAAAATTGCATAATTTGCCATTTACCCAGCTGTTACTCCCGCAAACCTATTCTTTGCATGCTGATTTGCCTGCCTGCCTAATATATCCACAAGAAGGGAGGGAGGGGGAAGCAAAGTTTTCACCATCACATTGTGTCCTGTGTCCTTCATCTGAAGTTACCTGCCCATCCCACATTTAGAGAAAATCATAGGCCTCAAAGCTTCAATGAATAGGAGCTCTGCATGGTTCTTTCTTTATACACCCTTTGCCACTTTCTGGGAAGGATGTATATTTGTAATGTCCTTTGTGTCTCAACCTGGTTATGTCTCAGATTTAAAACAAAGCTTTCTTTCCTCGTGGGTTCTCCCCTGCTGTTCTCATATTTTTCCTGAGATGCCCTGGTATTTCTGGGTTCTCACTACCCCGAGTCAGATCCGAGTACGGGTTGCAGAAAGCTTCCAACGTCATCAACCAATACGAAAGGTAGGCAGCCTCTGACAGCTTTCAGCAGCCCACATCCTCAGGCTAGTATTTTTCCACTAGAGTGATGATAAAAGATAAGACATTGTTCAAATGTTCTTATGCTTGGAACCATCTAAAAGCAGGGCTTTGAAAATACATAACATTGCTAGTTCCCAGGGATAAAATTCACATCTTTCTTTGTGCCACCACAAAGCTCTTCAACACCCTGGTAAAACAGAGCCCTAATTACTCATGGCACTCCAGATGAGCTGGGAGAAGCACAAAAGGGAGATGGTGCATAATGATGAGGAACAGGGGAACTGTGCACTGCGTGGATTTGGAGTCAAGGATAAGCTGCTACTGCCGTTTCCCACCAGATCTCCCCAATCCCTGCTCAGAGAGAACCAGTTACTTTTTTCTATTGATCTTGTTCAATGTTAAATCAGGATATGAAGTAATTTCTGAAATATTAATCTCTCTTAATATTAAACTATTTATGTATATGTGCTATTTAGGTTACAGCATATAAATGAGGTAATAGAAATGCACATGTATTCCTGGGTTTACACAATAGACATGTTTTCAGAAATATGGGTGAATTGTACTGTATAAATCAAACCAAAGGGCCTGGGGCTTCATTATTTAAAGACATTTTACTGTGCATATAAAGCACATGATGTTTTTGGTAAAAATGGTTTTCTTATGTGTTTTTTTCAAGAGCACATTTTCTCTTCTTAAAATGGGCATAGGATTGTATTTCTCCAAATAGAAAAATTTGAAACTTTTCATAGACTCCAGTCTTGCAGTGCTCATTAAGTCAGATTTTGAATACTCTACAGTCAAGTTCTGGAATAATCCCAGCCATAACTCCTGTATCCCACACAAGCACTTTTGTTTTACATACTCAGGAAAATGCAGCAACCCTGCAAACCTTTCTGCAGTTTTCTTTGCACAACTGCTGCCCACTGCCCAGAGTTGTACAAACATAAATATGAAGAATAGCTGAGTCACCTAATACCTTTTTCATCCTGATCATTCAGCAACCTTTTTCTTTTTTTTTTTTTTAAACAGAATATTGATTTTAATTTACTTTCATGGTGAGTTTCCTAACAATTTGGGCTTCCTAAAATGAAATGAGCTCACTTTTGAGATGGTAAGCTCCTTCTCAGTGATGATATTCAAGAACAATCTGAATGCCTGTTTCTCAGGTAGGCTGTATGAGTACCTTAGAGATGACACTTGTATTGATCAACATGTAAGACCATTTAAAAATAAAATTGTGAGTTTTTTTATTGTGGTAAAATACAGCTGACATAAAATTTACCACTAGCAACACTTAGTACACTCACAGTGTTGTGCAACCATCACCACTATCTAGTTCCTGAACATTTTCATCACCCCAAAAGGAAGCCAGTACCCATTAAGCAGCTTTTCCCCATTCTCTCTTTCCCAGAGCCCCTTGCAACCACTAATCTGCTTTCAGTCTCCATGAATTTGCCTATTCATGTAAGTGGAATCGCACCATATGTGGTCTTTTGTGTCTGGCTTCATTCACTTAGTTTCAGCAACCTTCTGGGTACAAATTACCCCTAGTTAATAGTTTTAAGGATACCACTTTCATTTCCATCCTCTGTCTGCCTTTCCCAGGTGCTCGTGTGCTGCCCCCTGGTTGGGGTGAACCACCTCCCTCAGGACTTCACCCCCTAGAGCCCCTCAGGATGCTTCTCTGAGAGCCCCCTGCTCCAGATCTCACTTCAGGCCAACAGTAGAGGTAGAAGAGCAGCAAATCTCCCTCAAATTTTTCTGAGGTTTGCATATTTTAAAATAAAATGTAAGCAGTGCGTTTTCCCTTCCTGACGAATTTAAGTGATAATTAACTGGTAACAGAAAAGTGTCCCCCCAAGTGTCACAGTGTGTTTGTACTTAACAGAGCCACCTTCCAGATCTGCACCATGGATTAGCTCCAAGACAAATGTTGGCTTAAGGACAAAAGAGCTGGTCTTGCTAACCTCACCCCAGATGTCCACACATATACAGGTATTCATATCACAGCTGTACTTCCTTTTGTAACAGAAGCAACATAAACAATGTGGAGAGAGTACTGGATTCCAAGCAAAAAGATTCCAGTTTGGATCATGTTGCTGCCATCAGCTATTAGCAACTCATGGAACAACCTTGATCCGCAGATTTAAAAGGACAGTGTTGTTCTAAATAGTGACTAAGCTCATCAGGTTGTTGCCAAGTTCAAACACTTGAAGCAAATTACATACAGAAAAGCTCTCTATGACCTGTGACCATGTTCCCCAAATGTCCACTAGAATGTGTGCATCATGAAGGTGGACATTCTGTTTTATAGCCATGCCCAATGCATTGCTCAGGGCAGAATAGACTCTCAGATTTTAATGAATTAGTGAAAAAATTTTTAAATGGGACTATTATCATCAGCAACCAGGATCCCACAATTAGCCCTCAAATGAGTATCATTTATAGATAACAATCCAGATCATTTTTATGCATTGTAACTAAGTTAGCACTAGGTATGTTTTATCCCACTTGCCTTTCTTCTAAATGCTATTAGACTTGGAGAGGGGAACAAATGTTTTTCAAGTATTGCGGAAAATATGAGACAAAGGTGACTTCAGTGTGAGACATGGGCTCTTGTTAAGAACCTGAGAATGTGACTCAAAACTGACTTCCTCTAGAATGCATTCTGCTTGGTCTCTGCCCACACTGTGATCATGCTTTTACTCTATGCCCCCATCACAAAGCTAGTTTACTGGCTAGAGCATGTGTGGTGGTTTGAAGCTGTATGTACTCCAGAAAAACATGTTCTTAAACTTAAATCCATTCCTGTGGGTGTGAACCCAATGTAAGTAGAACTTTTTGATGATGTTACTTCAGTTAAGGCATGGCCCAAACCAATCAGGATGGGTCATAATCCTATACAAATGGAATGAAATTCAGATAGATAGAGAGGAAGCCATGGGAAGCAAGAAATGTAACCCAGAAGAGAAGGGAGAGACCAGTACTGGCCGCCATGTGCATTGTCATGTGATAGAGGAGCCCAGGACCAAGGATCACTGACAGTCAGCCCCAGAATGGTCTTTGGGAAGAAACCATCGTATTGATGATGCCCTGATTTGGACTTTCTCTTAGCCTCAAACCATGTGCTAATAAATTTCCATTCTTTAAGCCAGCTCATTGCATGATATTTGCTTGAGCAGCCAAGGAAACTAAAACATCATGTACTTTTAAATGTTTTATTCTCAAGTCTACAAGCTTCTCTTAGGCTGGATCTGAATAACATCCTCCTTCTATTCCTTTTTTTTTTTTCTTTCTTTCCTCTTTCTATTATTTTCTTCTCCCTTTCCTTGTTGTTTCAGTAGTTCAACAAATTTTTTGTTTGTAAATAAGTTTTTTTTGAGGCAAAAGAATAGTTAATGCAAATTCCTAATATATTATTTCACCTATGAATTCTTCAATTTGTGTTATTAAAATGAAAATTATTTTCTTACACAACCACAGTGCCTAACAAAATAATAATAATTCCTCTTTTCATCTAATACCCACTCCATAGTCAAACTTCACTAAAAAGAAGTTCTACTTGTTCATTTTCATATTGCCAGTACTTACTGCTCAGTAGATGTACAGTGAGTATCTTTTGTTCATGAAACAGACATTTATTGGGCACTTTCATCTAACAAAAAATGTCTTCTTTGCTGGTGAAGCAAATATAAACAAGGCTTTGTTTTGCCCTCAAAACCCAAGGTAAGAGTCGGAGAAATAGAAATCCTGACCTTACCTGCACTCTCCTGCCAAGGCTCTACGCTAGACTCACCCTGAGCCAAACCTGATCAGGAGCCAGGTCCACGGCTGCCAGCCTCCCAGGGCAGAGAGAGGGATATAAAAGGATAGAGAATTGACCTTGCGCAGTGTTAAATAAAGTAAAATGGGCACCCACCTTGTGTGTTGCCAGAAGGGACTCCTTCTCAAGAAAGAATTTTCCAGAAGATATAAACAATTGAGAAAATGGAAAGTACCCCCACAGAACTATAAATCAGCAACACCTTGTGAGAAACCACTTTCAGTGTAGTAGAGATAGCTTAACAGGATTGATAGACATAATATAGTAGACAAAGTATATCTGCTCCCTACTTTGTAAGCCCCCACGTAAAATAGAAACTTAATGTCAGCCAATCAGAACATTTCCTTATTTGCTTCTGCATTTGCCCTATATAAGCTTTCCCCTTTCCATGTGCTGTTCATGAACGGTAAACTGCTCAAATAAACTCCCATAGACAATATATTGTCTAATATTTTATTTTAACAGCAACAAATGGAGCTGCCCATTCTATCCCAAAGGCACACATAATGGCCAGGATGGAGAGGCCCAATCCCCATTCAGGGTACAGACCTCACAATTCTCATTGCAAATAACTAGGTGGTATTATGCAAACCTTCAAACTCACTTTCAAATTTACAAACACTACCAACAAAAGGGGAAAGGGAGAAGAGTACTTTTAAATTCCTTTGCTCCTGTCTGTTTCCCACCTCTTACATCTTTAATTGACACAATACTTGGTTGTCCCATGGATATTATGTGTGGTCTACAATGCATAGATCCAGATGAAAATGCAGTCCCTTCCTCAAATTCCAGAAAAACATCCACTCATAGAAGGCAATTTCTGTGTGTTTGTCAGATCTGTCTTGGTTTCCCCTTGCCAAAACAAATACAGTATAGTGGTTTGGCTTAAACAATGAGAATGTATTGCCTCACAGTTTTGAGGCTAGAAGCCCAGAAATGAGGTGTCAGCAAGACAGTGCTTTCTTCTCGAAGACTGTGGTGTTCTGAGGCTGGCTGTCAGTGATCCTTGGTCCCAGGCTCCTCTATCATATGGCAATACACATGGTGGCCTCTCCTGGTCTCTCCCTTCTCTTCCAGGTTCCATTGATTTTCAGCTTCTTGCTTCCACTGGCTTTTTCTCTATCTGTCTGAATTTCATTCTGCTTATAAAGGACTCCAGTAACTGGATTAAGACCCATCCTGACTGGTTTGGATCACATCTTAATCAAAAAGTTCTACTTACAATGGGTTCACACCCACAGGAATGGATTAAGTTTAAGTACATGTTTATCTGGGGTAGATATAGCTTCAAACCATAACACATACATTAGCCAGTAAACTAGCTTTGCTATGGGGTCATAAAGTAAAAGCACAATCACAGTGTGGGCAAAGACCAAACAAAATGAATCCTGGAGGAAGTCAATTTTGCATCAGGTTTCTGAGGCAATGCTTTCTCCCTGAATATGCTCTCTCCTCTAGGATCCTTGAGTTGTTTGGTTTTTCTGTTACATGGTGATGCCCTCTCCTTCTGCGTTCTGCTGACTTCCTTCTTTGAGCTCTTCCCATGGGTTTCTCTGCATAAAGCTTTCAGTAATAGGATTAAGTACCAAATTCATTCAGCTAGGCACACTTTAACTGAAAATAACATCTTAGAAAGGTCCTATTTACAATAGATTCATATCCACAGGAATGGATTAAGATTGAGAACATGTTGCTTTAGTTTTTTTGTTTGTTTGTTTTTACTGGTATCCACAATATCTTACTGGCCATGTGGAGAGAGACCAAAAAAGAGTTTATGCTGCGAACTTCAATATGAACAAAACACCCTTGTTCCTGAAAACCAGCCCTTCCACCACCAGGAGTGCTTCATGGACTACCTCATACTCAATAGTCCCTGAACCACACACCATCTCCTCACATCTCTGTACCTTTCAGGCCTCTTCTACCTCTCCTCTCATACCTGACCTGGACAGCACACACACACACACACAAAATGCCTCTTGTTGTGCAGAGCAGTTTGCCACTTCTTTTTGGCCCTGTGGTGAACCAGTGAATACCCAAGCCCTCAGGATCTCGTCTTCCCCAAGAGACTTTCTAGAACACTCTGCTGACCAGAGCCATTTCCCTTCCTGTCTTGAATCCTGTTGCCAGAAGTTGTTTTGTTTTTTTACCTCTTGTTGTACTTATTCCAGAAAAAAGCAGTTGATTTTGGTATCATCCCTTGAGAAGTTTATTAATCATCTTGCATAAAAGCGTGTATCACCAGCTTTCTTGTCTCATGGAATTTAATTCTTCCTCTGAACATGTCACAGTGCATTACCCTGCTCAGAGTTAGCAAATTTAAACATCTTGTAGTCATTGGAGTGGTACAGCCATCGCATACTGAGCTAGTCTTTTTCCTTCCAAGGCTGATTCAGGCAGTTTAGGATTGTAGTTCTTTAAAGTTACATTGAGATGAATTCTATTACACACAAGCTGTCAGTCCAAATGTAATTTTGATTTCAGAATCCTACATGGTTCTATATCCTAGTGAGTTATATTCACAATACCATGTGCACATCTAGACCTTTTACCCACATTACATTTGTCCTTAACATAGGTGCAATTGTGAACAAAAGACCAAGTTCTTTCAAGAAAGCCCAGCATGTTAGAGAATCACTCCATATTTGAAGTACTAGATTTGATGCAGAAAGCCAAAGAGAAATGGATGAACTTGGCTAAGAGAGCAGAGAAACTCTCTCCCATTTGTTTTCTTTCTTTTGTAGATTTAAGAGAATGGTGTTTATGGTATCCACTATTGGGGTGATTTCAAGATGAAGAAAGATCTAAAGGAGACTCCAAAGTTAAGGGTCTGGAAACAAATTAAACTGTAATTAAGTCATTTTAATCATCAGAATATGATTTCATGTATTATTCTGTATTATTTAGCCTTAATTCAGACTAATATTATACATGTATTTTCATCTTTAGATCCTACTCTCAACCTTGTTTTTATTGTTCCATTTCCTGGATTTGGTCAGCTTTTAAATTCTTATTTATTAAACATAATTTGATATCATGGCTCTTCCTCTCTTATTCTCCACTTTCTTACTTTCACTTGTAGAAATATATATATATATATTTTTTAATTTACAAGCTACATATGCAGAGTTAGAGAGTCTTAAAGGAAGCAAGTTCTGCTAAAGGTCAAAAGCACCAGGCTCTAGTGTTAGCTCTGCTAATTAGTGAGGGAGATTTGGGGATTAAGCTTGAATAGTAGTTTAGTTGCTTTTAGCTGCATTTACTAGAACCACCACTAGAAATGGCTTGCCACTAAGGAAGCAACAAATGTCCTTATAAATATCTCTATGCTTTAAGTCCCTCTTAGTAGGATTTTATATTATATCAAGGTGCTTGATCTGGGATCTCTGCAATTCTCTTGAGGTTACAAGATGGCTGCCACAGCTGCCGCCATCTTCACAGGCCACATCAAAGGTGGGCTGCAGAAGTGGAGTGAGGGCAGTGAGAGAGCACTGACCTGTTGTACATCTCTCCTTTTATCAATGATGAAAAATCTTTCCCAGAAACCCCCTACCCTCCACCTCCAGTACACTCCGCCATCTCATTGGCCTGAACTAGGTCACATGGAAACATCTAGTTTCAAGGGAGGCTGGGGAAGTGGGTATCAATTTTTCAAGTCTTTATAGTTAGAAGCATACAAGAGAGAAGGTGGTTAGGCATGGTGGGACAGTGGCTGTTCTTAAAAACCTCACATTACCAAATGAGACCATTCATGGGAAAGCGCTCTATATTCAAACCTACATCAGAGTTTCATGACTCTCTGATAACACAAACATATATCTCAAATCAGCCTGCATAATTCAAATGGCCATAAGGAAGAACTTCCTATAAGGAGATAATTATAAAGAAAACTAGAAATTAGAATATGGAGGAAGATTCAGAGGAGCTTAAAGTTGCCAACCAAATGATATCACAAGCCTTTTAGCATCTAGGGGATCACAAACTAATAAATAAAAAATAGAAGAGTGAGCAGCAATCATAGCATGCTCTGAATTAAGATTAGATTGTTCCAACGAGATGAAAACAGAAAACAAATTGATGGGGCCTGAAAGTCTGCCTTTTCACATATATCACTCCCTCTCTGCAGACACTCCTAAGTCCACTCTCTGGGCTCAACCCCAGCAGGCTGTTGTACATAAAGCTGAATTAGTTCACACAGAAATTAAGCCTCAGCTTAACAAAAAGCATCTGGTGACTCACAGAAGGCACACCTCATGAGAGAAATGTCACAGACTTGGCACACATAAATGTCTGAAACAAAAATTCCGATAGGATGTACTGAAACACACAAAATCCAAGCAACAAGCCAGACCTTCTGAAACAATCTAAGCATATCCAGGAGTTGGGACAGATAAAATAAATAAGAAGAAAATACTTAAAGTAAAACTCTAAATTTTAAACGTCCCTTCATTTATGTATGGAAATTCCACATTTGGGATTATAGTTACTATGCCCACGAAAGCACAGTAGGTGTTTATTAAATGCTATTTGATGGGTGACAGGATTCTTTCACCCACAAATATCCATCAGCTTCTGTACTTCTCCTGATTAGAGATAAATTCAATCAAATCCAGGCTTACAACGTCAACCCCCGCAGCTTAACAGCCACAGAAACTTGTTCATTTAACTAATACACATGGAACCAGAGGAGAAGCCATCACAGGCCTGTCTTTTTTTCCCTGGATGCTGGAGGGAATGGAGAAGAACAGGTGTGTGTACATGAGTCAACCACTTTGGAGGCAGGTATGGGCCAAGGAGAGATCCTTCTAGAAGAGGCCATGCAGGAGTGCCACCAGGGCAGGGAACACCACAGCACGCTGCTGTCTTGGGTCCCCAGCAGGCTCACATAGAATGCACACATCCCAGAGCCCTTGGAATCCTCTGGTATCAACTCCTCTGGGATACTGGTGGCAGGGGCTGCTCCTGACCCAGCCCAAGCAGAGTGGAGACCCTAAATCAGTGATTCTCAACCAAGGACCATTGTGTTCCCCAGAACACATGTGGCAATGTCTGGAGACATTTTGGTTGACACAGTTGAAAGGTGGGGGTTGCTACTGCCGTCTAGTGGCTAAAGGTCAGAGATGCGGCTAAATATCCTACAATGCACGGGACAGCCCCCTTTAACAAAATATCCACAAACCAATGTCAATCATGCTGAGTTTGAGAAACCCTGCCCCAAAACATGAGAGCAGAAAACCCAGACTGAGAGAGGGGAAGAACTGTCCCTTACTCAACCCTGTATCCCCAGCACTCAGAAAGTTCTTCTGAATGAAATAAATTAATTTTAAATTTGAATCCAGCTCTGCAGCTGGATACTTAGGAATCTTGAGCTTGATAAATTCTTTCATCTCACTGCCTCAACTACTCTATTTTTAAATTGGGGATAAAACCTACCTAATCAAGTAATTCATATATTATTTTTGACCTTCATTATGGTCTTGCCAATATTAATTATCTTCTGAGATTTTTTTAATGACAAAGGAAATAATGCATATGAAATTCATTTTGAACTCTAAAACACCATACAAACTTAAGGGATAAAGAATTAGGAAGCTGCTTCTTTGTTCCCATATACAACTAAATGACAATATTTTAAAGGGTGGGGGAAGCAGTGTGCTCATTTCCTTATCGACAATTTTCTATTCGTTAAAGAAGGACAACTAAATTGTTGGAATACAGATTTTGCCCTCTACACAGCAAGGAAGAGAGTGAAAGTTTTTCAGTTATATTTTAAAAATCAGGTTCTCAAAGTTTTTAAAACCTTTTTTAAAGATAACTATAGATTTACATGCATTGTTAAAAATAATACAGAATATTCCATCTCTTTCACCCAGTTTCTCCCAATGGTAACTTCTTGCATCACTATAGTATGTATCACAACCAGGAAATTGATTTTGATAAAATCTATATTCTTTATACAGATCTCACCCAGTTTACATGCACCCATTTCTGTGTATATATGTGTGTACATTTAATTCTGTGTAATTTTGTCACATGTATAGATGCATGTGACCACACCTCGGCCAAGATACAAAACCGTCCCGTCACAAAAATCCCTCATCCAGCTTAGCTACCTTCCTTCACCTCAAACCTTGGCAACCATTAATTTGTTCTTCATCTCTACATTTCTGTAATTTCAAGAATGCCGTATCATTTTAATTGGCTTTTTTTCACCCAGCACAATTCCCTTGAGATAAATCCAAATTGTTGCATCTATCTATCATTCATTCCTTTTTACCACTGAGTAGTGTTCCATAGTGTGGATGCATCATACTTTGTTTAATTACTTACCCATTAAAGGACATTCTTTTTTGTTTTTGTTTTTGTTTTCCAGTTTGGGGCTGGAGATAAATAGTGAGAATTACAATGAAGCAAACTAACTAACCAAGTCTAAAACCTGATGCAAAATACCCTAGGCAAAAGTTTGCCGCATAGAAGCACACCATTTCTTAATGCTTCCTTGCTGCTTAGGATGCATTCTTCATTTTCTCCAAGAAGGACATATCCTTCAATCCTACCCAATGTAAATCTCTATCCCACTTTGGAAAATTTCACAAGAGGCTGGTTGCATTAGAACCCATACTCTCAATCTCACGACGATCATCTCAAAGTCCGAATTGTCCAGACTAGAGAACTCCATGAAGAGGCTCAGAGGAACAGGAAAGGCTGGGTGGGCGAGCACCCTTTGGTCCCTTTCAGAGTCTCCCTGCTATTCCTCTCTCACTGGTGACTCTTAAGTATGTTCCAGCTAGGCTTTTATCCCCACATCTAACCTAAACTTCCCTTGTTAAGGCCACCAATGATTTTATTTGATATTTCATGGGTTTTTTGACTGATTAATGACTTCTTCCTCCTTAGAGCACTTTCTTTACTTGGCTTCTGGGACAATATACCCACTGTTTTTGCTCCCATCTCAACTTCTCCTCAGCCTCACTTGTAGTTTTCTTCCTCCCTGGGGCCTCTAAACCATGTCACGTGCCAGGGACCAGTCTTAGGACCTCCTCTTTTCTCCATCCACATCCCCCTGGGTGCACTAATCAATCACAAGACTTTAAGTACCAGTGCACAATTCCCAAACTTTTTCTTCAGGTCAGCCCTCTTCCCTGGAACACACACTCATAGATCACCATTTTAAGATCCAGTAGGCATCTCTAATCTACCATGTTTAAAACTGAACTGATTTCCCCCCAACATTTCTAAGCCCCAGTTTTCTCTTTAAGTAGTAACTCTATAATTACAATTGCTCAGGTCAAAAATGTAAGCTTTATCCATGATTCCCTTTTTCTCTCACATCCCAAATTCAGTGGATCAATAAATATATCCAAAGTCTAACCATTTCTCACCTTTCCCACCAAATTTATCTTGAGCCAAATTACCATCATCTATTCCCCTGGATTATTGCAAAAGATTCCCAATAGCCTCCCTAGAGCTGAATTTCATCAGAGCAGTCAGAGTGATCCTCTTACAAAATCTTATTACAAAATAAGTCAGATCTTATCCCACAGCAATCCCTGAAATGCTCCCATCCCACTCAGAGTAAAAGCTACAGCTCTTATAATATCCGGTAAGGTCCTACATGCCCTGCCTTCCCCCTTACCTATTTGACCTTATCGTTCACTTTTCTCTCCCACTCCACTCTTCTCCAGTCTGGCCTCCATGCCTTCCTAGGCAGCTCTGCATTGCTGTTCCCTTAACTGAGGCACTCATGCCTCTCATGGCAGAAAGCCTCACTCTTTCAAATCTGGGGTCAAATGTCACTTCATCACTATTCTATTTAAAATTACAACATACACACACACATCAGCCCACACTCCCTTTTGCCCTTCTCTGCTTTTTCTCCACAATGATCCTTTGCATCTGACACACTACTTACATTATTTAATTATTGCTTTGACTCTCTTCCCTGACCAGAATGAATAAAGTCCATGATGGTAAGATTTTTGTCTGTTTTGTTCATTACTTTATTCCCAGCAACCATATCAGTGTATGATATGTAACAGGCACTCATAAATCTTTGTCAAATGAATGAATGAATGAACTATCAGAACATACACACACACACACCAAAGATAAAGAATAATTCTTGGAGGAATAGTCAGTCTAATTTTATATTAAGAAAAGGAAATGGTTTTCATTAATGTAATCTGATATGTGCAGCTTTCCCACATGGATATGCCACTTAACATTGTTTTCCAGAACAGCTTTAGGCCCCCTTTCCTGTTTCCATACAATGTCCAGGAACCTACAGATACATAGAAACAATGCCCACTATATTACCTATCCAACAGAAACCTTATCATCTACCACTGCACTTGCAGAGAAATTTGGTAAAACTTAGTGTTCAAATTTTCTTTTACTTTGGACAGATCAAATTCTTTAGCAGAACGTTCTCTCCAACCCTACCCAACCTCTGTCAACTGAAGGGTTATAGAATAAGAATTTATTTTTAGGCTGTTAGAGAAAGCATTTGCACTGGTTTGAAACTGTAATGTACCCCAGAAAAGCCATGTTCTTCTAATCCACACCAGGGTAGGCCTACGGTTGGGTGGGATTTTTACTTAGATTATTTCCATGGAGATGTAACCCAGCCCATTGAAGGTGGCTCTTAATCTCCTTGCTGGAGTCCTTTATGAGAGGATAAAACAAACTGAGAGAGCTTAAAGACATTTGGAGACATAGAAAGAAAACACCCCAGGAGAACCCAGAAGGACCCACAATAGCTGAGAGAGCCATTTTGAAACCAACCCAGGAGAGAGGGCCAGCAGATGTCGGCATGTGCCTTTCCATGTGACAGAAGAACCCTGGATGCCAATAACCTTTCTTCAGTGAAGGTATTCTCTAGTTGATGCCTTCAGCATTTCTATGGCTTAGAACTGTATATTTGTAACCTATAAATCCCCTTTGAAAATGCCAACCCATTTCTGATGTATTATATTCCACCAGCTTTAGAAAACCAAAACAGCATTCAAGGAGTTGAGATAGGGAGAAAGTTCTTCTAAATGCACATAATTTAGCCATGCTCTGCTTAAAATAATGTATTTTAAACTTATAAGAAACCTCAAAAGATGACCTACTCCAATCTCCTCTGCCCAAAAAAGGTAAAGTATGTGTCCTGAGGCCAGTGTGGTTTGCTATAGTCATTCCAAGCTCCAGATCAAGTTCTTCAATCTCCTTGAGTCTCTGTTTGCTCATCTGCAAAACTGAAATAGTAAAACTATATTAGCATCTCTCAGGATTGGAAATGGCCTCTTGTCTGGACTAAGCCTCCCTGTCTGGATTGAGCCTTACCTAATTTCTTTTAATTGTAGTGAGAAGGAAGTTGCAGGACTCCAGGAGTTAGAGACCAGGCAAAGAAGCATTCTCTCCCTTTATTCTCCATCCCAGAAAATGCTACAAAACTTAGCTACTGCCATTCCTGCTTCCACTTCTCTACCAAAGCTGGAGTTCTTTGATACCCAGCAGCCCCAAGTCCCCAGATGGACACAGCTCATTGGGTCAAAGAAGACCCAAAGGAGTTTGCCTGTATCCCTTAGATACCATAGATACAATCTGCCAACTGCTTCAGGGAGAGAGAATGTTCTGGCCCCTTTAATAGAATTCCTGGGAAGAAATGATGGGCCCATGTGGACATTCAATCATACGACTCTCCCATCATTTTGGAGACATATTTTTGTTGTTGTGCTTTTTAACAGAAATATTTGAAATCAAAATAGCATAATTTTAGACAGAGAGAGAATTTTCCCAGGAAATCTGTAAATATTGCATGTTCTTTATCCTTTTTAAATATGTATAAGTCTACCTTCTGGGTAAGAGACCATGGATCTTTGTAGTATGTTCACTAAGAAAAGCAGTAGTCATAGCCTGTTAATTCTATCTGCTATCTCCAAAAGGGGGGTGGGGGAGGGGCACGGAGGGGCTACAGGATAGAAGTCAGGAAGAGAAATTATTACCTGATGAGTTTATGTGATGGGGGTGGAGGCAGGGTGTTACTTAACATCTGTCCAGAGGAATACACTATGAGATTTAAATAATAATTACATAATTCACAGAGGCACTATGAGCTTTTAGTGGAATAAACATATAATTGTATGGCATAGTGCCTTAAATATGCACACTCTGCACTTTAATAGATGCCAGTTATCTTCTGTTGCTTTCTTTTGAATCCAAATCAGAATGATGGTTAGTGAAGTTGAACCTTTCTCAAGGTTCCCTAACATCTTTTATCTTCCCTAAATAAAGGGGAGGAGGGCAAACATAATGATGCCTTTTATTTAAGCAACTAACAAGAATAGGGTGAAACAAGGGGTCATAGAAGCAGGGATTTGTTCTCTTTGTGAACTGCTTCCAATACATACACTTGATGTCATGTGGACAAGGTTAGAGAAGTAACAGATGAAAATCAGGCTATTAAAACAATGTTGTATCCCAATAAATGATTAAATTATGCTTCCATTAATAGAGAAATAGTTATGTGGTTTATGATACTCCCATACCATAGACTACCAACCAGATGTTACTATGAGATAGCTCTTGTTGTACTAATATGGCAATATTGAGTATGTTTTTGTTGATTACAAAAAATGAGTATGTAATAGACACACACACACACACATGCATGTCTATTTACATGCCTCTATATTTACGTGCATACTTGTGTGATAAATATGTGCATCTGAAAGGCACAATTCAAATAAACCCAGAATGTTTGATGGGAAGATTGAATTTTCACTTTTTATGTTATACACATAGCAGATTCACGATCCATATGCTCCTCCAATTTTCTATTTCCCCTTGTAGCTAGGTAGGACATCTGATGGTTCTTGCCCATGAAATGTGAGCATTTCTCTCTGGGATACCTAAAGTCATGAGTTCTCCAAGGAATCTCCCTGCCACAAAATGGAAGCAGTCTGAATTACTAAGCTACCCACTGAGGACAGCTTCCCAGGGAAGTGCTTAAAAAATAATAATAATAATATGTATCTATGGGTAAATCTCACCATGTGAAGCTGCTGAGATTTGGGGGTTAATTAGTGTATTAAATATCTACTGGAGCATAAACAATTACCCCCCAAACTTGGCAACTTGAAGCAACAATCATTTATTATGTCACAGGTCAGGAGCTCAGAGTGGGCCTAGTTCAGTGTCTCTCATGTGGCTGCAATGCAGGTGTTAGGCAAGGCTGGGACATGTCAAGGCTCTAATGGGGTTGGAGAATCTGCTTCGAAGCCAGAGACTTGGGAGTCCCCAAGGCAGAATCCTCAGCCTTTTTTATAACCTTATTCTCTTCATTAGAAATGAGTCACTAAATCAAGCCTACACTCAAGAGTTGGGAATCGCACAAGGACCTGAATACCAGGAGGTGGGGTCACTGATCCTCTTAAAGACTAACTACCACTTGTAACTAGGCTACCCTGAGCAATGCCGCATTCGTCTCTACTGTTTGACACCATCCATAGCAAACATGAGTTATTTTTACAATACAAGAACCAAAGATTAAAACATTTTAAACCATACCTTTATGAAGAAGCTACTAGGCTAAGTAGGATATCAGAAGCCCTTTTCTAAAAAAAAAGCAAAAAAAAAAAAAACAGCTCCCTAATATGCTACTCAGTTAGTAAAATTACCAATTTTTCCTCAATGCACAATAGCCGATTACTCTCAAGTTCTTAAATGCTCATCACAGAAGTGACTCATTTTATCCCTGCTTCATTTGTGCTTTTGTCACACTCAAGACATTTCCTTTGGTACTATCTAGACTACTGGGAGGTCCCTGAGCATTTTCTCCAGAAAAATCACTTTCTTTTCCATTTCCTAAGTGTTAATTGTGTAAAGCAGTAACCTCTGAAGTGATGATACAAAGTGAACCGAACAATAACTTCCTCCTAATGTCAGGTCCCCAAAGTTTACATCAAGCTTTGGAGCTGCTGCTTTTCTGTAATTAGCTATAGATCTGCTCACGGCTGCCACTGTTCAGCCACCTCACAGTTTACCTTTGCCTGTACCACAGCTCATCAAAATTCTAAGATAATAAGGCACCTGGGAGATTGGGCTACAAGTTGGACCTGTCAGCTCCCCAAGTCATCAGAACTTGGGTCAATCAACAGTATTATTATTCATTTCAGGTATTAGTCTTTCTTTTTTTTTTTTTTTTCTTTTTTTTACATGGGCAGGCACCGGGAATCGAACTCGGGTCCTCGGGCATGGCAGGCAAGCATTCTTGCCTACTGAGCCACCGTGGCCCGCCCTGTCTTTCTTGATAAATATGAAAGGGAAGAAAGGAAGACAATGAATATGGTCAAATAGTGAATGCCTTTACATAAGGGGTAAGAATAAGAGTTTCTAGAGATTTTCTCTTTATTTGGAAGGAGAGGCCTAAACAGGCAAAAGCCCAGAGACATCTTCAGTGAGGAAAATGTTAAGGTAAAAATAAGCTGGTATAGGAGATAGGATATAGGTGATAGGAAATAAGATCGAATAGAATAGAGGACACTGGGGAGATAAGATTGACACAGATGGTGTGCTAGATTTCAACTTCCTAAGGAATAGTCATCAAATTACATGCCATTTTGAGAGTGGACACACTTTGCTTCCCTGTACCCTTTTAAAGAACTGGATAAGATTCAAGTGAATTGTACGAGTGCTAACAGCATGGCAAACTTGGCAAATGACTATAAATCATTTTTAATAGTTGTCCTTTGTAAAATAATAGGTCCTGTGGGAAGAGAGCAAAGAGTTTTTACCACAGCTGGGTAGTCCCTATAATTTTCCTCAATTTTCCTCTATAAATCCCACATCAGCAATGTAATTGTCTGCCTCACTGTCTCCCTTCCACCCCAGACAGAAGCGAGAGAATAATAATGTGACATTCAATAAAATGTTCTCAGCAAAGCCCTGGGCTGGGCTGGGTAGTGGGGATGGAATTAGGATCTGAGGATGACATTCCCACTCTGAGCACAGTCCTTTGCTTCACAGCGCTGGAGAGATTCAGTGGAGGCCCCTCGGGGCCAGCACTGGGAAGATTTACAAAGTCGGACTTTGTTGACATCCTTCTGCCAGCAATTTTGGCTTCTGTTTATTTTACTTATTGGCTTCTGCTCGGGTTTCATTTGAAAGAGCTCAGAGGCAATAACATAAAAACAATTTTTTGGAGAAGAAAAAGTCTGTGAAATATCCCAAAGATCAGCACTAGCCCTTTTCTCCCCTTTCCCCCAGGAGTTGAAATTCTTTTAGGCATAGGAGGGGGGAAATACCGAAATCAGTAGCAGACTCAGATTCTGAAAATAGCCCAGAACTTCCAGGAGATAGGAAGAACAGTTCACCTGAGCTTTCTGCATTTGTCTTGTCTCCCCCAGGTTTTCCAGCCCTAGAGTCTACAGTGGATGGAAACGGATTTGCTGCGTATAGTCATTAGGATAAAGTACAGCTGCACTGTGACAGATAATGTAACCCAACCATGCTCTAAACAAGATAGAATTGGGGCAGATCCACAAAATCATTAGAGATCTTGATGCCTCTAGCTTGTTGTTCTACCATCCTTAGGGTCTGGCCTTCATCTTCATTCACCACAAAAGTAGTTAGAGCTTTAACCCCCAATTCTAGTTTTCCAGACAACAAAAAGGACAAAGGAAGAGGAGACACACACCAACTGTCCTTTAAGGAGGTTTCTAGAAGCTGCTTCTATCAGTCAATACATGCCACAATTATACTGTGTTAAATTACTTTGTGCTCATGGCTCTCTAATTTAGGTCAGGCTCAGTGGGATGGTTCTGCTTCAGTCTGCAGGTCTGACTAGGCTGGCATCACACTGTGGATTGGACTCCGGTCTGCTTCATGTCTATTCATTTTGTGGCCCAGTCTGGAAGAATGAGCAGCTTCTTGAAAAATGTTCTTCTTTTGGAGGAGGCCAAATGTTTCCAGAGGGGCAAAGAGAAACATGCAATGCTTTTAGGGTCTAAACTTGGAACTGCCACACAGTCATTTTCACCCACATACCACCGGCCAAAGCAAGTCACAAGGCCAAGTTCAATATCAATCAGATGGAAAAGTTTACTCTTCCCACGGAAGGCGGGGGAAAGGAAAATGTTTTCTGAATAGTAATATGACCTATTGCACTATTTGTATTGAAGGTCCCCAATGCCACCCCAGATTTGGTGATTCACCAGAAGGACTCATATGACTTAGAAGTCATTATTCTCACAGTTACTATTCATTACAGTGACAGGATATAAGGCAAAACCAGCAAAGGGAGAAGGCATGAGGTGCAAAATCCAGAGGAAAACAGGCACCAACTTCCAAGAGTCTCTCCCAGGAGAGTCATACAGTGTACACTTAATTCCTCCAGTAATGAGTTGTAACAACGCAAGCAAAGCATTGCTTATTAGGGAAGCTCTCCTGAACCTAGGGGTCCAGGGCTTTTATTGAAGGTTAGTCACTTAGTCACACAGGCACTGACCACATTAACTGACCACAAGTTAATGAGGCTCTATACCCCAAGAAAGAAAGTAGGTATTTGACATAAATCACACTGTTGCATAGACTGTCTAGACCAACAGATACATTATGATTCAAAGCCCTGAACAAGCAAAATACTCTTATCATTTAGAATATTTCAAGAGCTCAATGCCTAGGAGCCAACCAAGGGCCAGTCCTGCAAACAGTCTTTCCTGGGAATGAGCAAATTTCAAGCAAATAAGACCTCCTGAGCTAGCTCTTTCCTGCACACTACCTTCTTCTCAAAATGACCAAAATGCAGTCTCATTGACCAAAACTAGCCAGAAGGAAGTCTGAGAAGGGTAATCCTTACTCCAGGTAAATGCATACCAAGCTAAGATTCAGTTCTATTCTTAAGAAAAAAATTGAGAACACATATTGGGGTGCCACATTGACCACTTTAGATGAGCTGGAAAACTTGGAATTAAAGACAGAGCAGAGACAGAGACATTTTACTATGAAACCACCAATAACAACAACAATAATAATATCATACTTTACCTCAACCAAGATGCCATCAATTATGGCATCATTACTTCAATACTGCTAAGAAAGAAAAAATTCTGCCAGTTAAGCAATGACATACTGCTTTCCTTTCCATACTTACAGAAGAGTACAAAAATCATAAATGTAGCTCAACGAATTTTCGTAATGTGAACACAACCATGTTAACAGAACTCTAATCAAGAAACAGAACATCATCAGTAACCTAAAAGGCCCCTTGTGCCTATTGTCAGTTACCTCCTCCTAGCAAAGGTAGCTGCTATCCTGAGTTTTAACAACATAAATAATATTTGCCTATTTTTACATTTTGCATGAATGGAATTACACATTATATACTCTTTTGAATCTGGCTTTTTTTTCCTCAACAGTGTGTTGATGAGATTCATCCATGTTACAGCCTATCTGTAATTTTTCTCATTAGAGCAATGAAAATCGTCTGAAATTGAGAATGAACATGACTGCACAATGAAGTGAGGACACTGTGAGGCATTGGTATACTTTGGATAGAATATATGGAATGTGAATATATCTTGATAAATTCTTCAGATTCAAAAATAGATGAATAAACAAACAGAAAGATACAAGTGCTGGAGAAGATGTGGAGAGAGGTCTATCTATTCACTGTTGGTAGGAAAGTAGAAAGATATAGCCCCTCTGGAGGGCAGGGTGGTGGACCCACAAGAAATTAAGTATAGGGTCGCCATATCATCATCAAATCCCATTACTAAGTATATACTTGGAAGAACTGAAAGCAGGGACACAATTAGACATTTGCACATTGATGTTTATGGCGGCATTATTCATTACTACAATTGAATGGAGGTGGCCAAAGGTTCCATCAACTGATAAGTAGAGGGCAAACTGCAATGTATACATATGATGGAATATGGTGTAGCTACAGAAAGGAATGAAATCATGAGGCGTGCTACGAGATGAATGAAACTAGAGGACATTATGTTAAGTGAAATAAGCCAGAAACAAAAGGACAAATATTCTATGGTCTCATTTAGAAAATGCGTATATGAAAATTATATACGCATTGATTATATACGCTTTGATTATAAGCTCTTATGGTGGTCACATTTATTCCTGAGTTTTAACTATTATTTCTAAATTCTGAGATGTTGTACTCTATGTGTATAACCTGGTAAGAAAGGAACTTTGGGTACCTATATGATACCTAAGACTCAGAGTTAGAGTCTTGCAGTTCTGGAATTCAGCTTTACTCTACACAGCAACTGTTAAAGAACTTGAAATTAGAGATATGAATGAAACCAATCTGGCTTGGACTAAGGTAAAGCAGAATACAAAGGATGATATTGTCTGCATTTTAAATTTTCAACTTCTGTGAGAGATCAAAGGAAGAGATGTTTACTTTGTCCAAAATTTAAATTTTCTGTAGCACACTATCTAACTTAACTTATCTGTTAAGGTTATGTAAACATCCTCAATACATGAAGCCTAGGGTAGGAAATGAAATCTTGTTATTATGGTAAGGCTAAGCCTTCCTAAAATTATGCCTAAGAGTCACTCCCAGAGAACCTCTTTTGTTGCTCTGATATGGCCTCTCTCTCTCTCTAAGCCAAACTCTGCAAATAAACTTATTTCCCTCTCCCCTACATGGGACATGACTTCCAGAGGTGTACATCTCCCTGGCAACATGGGACATGACTCCCAGGAATGTGCCTGGCACTGTGGGATTGACAATACCTTCTTGACCAAAAGAGGGGAAAAAATGAAACAGAAGGTTTCAGTGGCTAAGACATTTCAAATAGAATCCAGAGGCCATTATGGAGATTACTCTTATGCAAGCTTCAGCCAGCTATGACAAATTGTCATGGTATGCAAAGCCCCAACCCACAATATTCCTGAAAACCCTAAATAATACCCTGGGCTCTATTTAAGATTCTACAAAAGTTTTACTTACTAAGTTTTTTTTTGTTTTTGTTTTTTTTTTTTGAAACTTAAAAGTTCTGGATTGTTCCTATCCCAAATAAGCCCTCAAACCTAGAGGTACCAGTCTCCCCAAGCATTAACCAGTTGCATTCCTCTACCCCATAATGTCAATACTCCTTTTCAGCATGAAAAAGTTAGAATGGCCATTGCCCTCTGCTGCTCTGGACAATTTTGTTTACCTTTTGTTTCTGTGGGACAATTCAAAGGGATTTGAGCAGAAATTGATGCCATAATGCAAAGAAATGAGATCTCTAATAATGGACTATTAGGAAACAGTGAAAGAACTTTTAGAAAGTAGAGGAACTTTTGAGCTCCACTCTGATTATACCCTCTAGGCAACCACAATGACAGGAATTCTGCTGGTCTGGGAAATATTGGAGACAAAGGTATTTAAGAAGTCTATAATCCTTATTTCCTACTCATATAGTTCTGCATTGTTTCAGCTGCCACAGTTGTGTTTCTTAATCTGGGTGGGAAGGAGGACAGCTGAGAACTAGATTTCCCTCATTGATGAATGTAGACACATAGCAGTAAAAGGACTTGCTTTTCTGGTGTGCAGATGGGAAAATGTTGGGTTTTTTCTTGGGGATTTAAATGAATCTTGCTGGTCTGTTTTTCTGTAGGCTAATAAACCAATTCCCTTAATACTGCACACTGATTCCACTTAGCAAAGTGGCTTCCTAAGTATTTTCTTATTTGATCTTCCTACAACTCTGTGAAGGAGAACAGCCTTTGTATCATTATCCCCACTTCAGAGGTTAATTGACAGTCTCATGTCTATACAATAGTTGGTGGATAAATCAGGGCTTGGCCCATATCTTCTGGCTTCAAGCCCAGTGGTCCTTCCACCATATCACTGTCTCTTTGATTTGTAGAGAAGCATAAGAGCTAAATATATTTGTGGCTCTACTTGTGAGGCTGAGGTTTGATCACATACTGAAATCTGTGACAACAGCTATCTCATCATCTGCTTTTATAAGTCTGGCATTAGAGATTGGCTTTTTAAAAACTCTTTTCAAGCTAATGTCATGTGTCTCCACATTCCTCCATCCCATTTCTATTGATTTATGCCTAAGTCAGCTCACTTGATTTCTCTTCTTTTTCCTTTTTTTAAGATAAAACACACAGATCAATTGGCTTCTCCATCTGGGAGAAGAGTAAAGTGAGTTATTGAAAACACAAATGAAATAAAACAAGAGAGAAGTTAGAAAGAAATTATTTTTTTATTACCAACATCTGAAAAGGGACTGCTTTTATGATAAAGCTACTCTAAATAGCTTCTTTAAATACTTGTAAACAATAATGAACACTTTTATTAATAAAAGGGCCATTTTTAAGAATTCAAGAATTGTAAGTAGAAGTCAAATCCCAGGAAAAATGCTGTTGTAGAAAGTGAGTTTGGTGAGCCTTCCTTTCTTTCCTGAAAATCCTGACTTAGCTAATGACTAGTACAGAAAACAAGCATATTCTAGTCATTGATCTAATGGGTACATGTGAACAAAAAAGGTAGATATTCCCACCCTCAGAGACAGATAATGAATAATCCAATTGTATAGTTTGATAGTACAGTGGGAAAAATGAAAGAGCAGAGCAGGATATGGAAAATTGGGAGAAATAGAGTGTGGGCTTGTGATTTAAAATAGAATAATGGGGTAGGCCTCACTTGGAAGGTGTCATTTAAGCAAAGACTTGAAGAAGGTAAGGAGGTTAGCCAGGTCATTCAACACAAAGGCCAGGGAGCAGGAAAGGGCTTGAATGTTTGAAGAACAGCAAGGAGACTCACATGGCTGGGGCAGAAGAGACCAGAAGATGAGGCTCAAGTGGTAAATAAGAGCCATTTTTGGCTGGGCCTTGGAAGCCATTGAAAGGATTTGGCTTTCACTCTGAGTAAGCCCCTTGGAGATCTTAGGAGAGGATCGTTCTGGCTGCTAGTTTGAGAATACTAGAGGAAAAGGAAAGGGTGAAATTCCAGAGCCTGGTTTGGAGACTACTTTAGTGAATGAATTCTTAATTTTTTCATTTAAAGTCAAGATAATTACTGAAAGAACTGGTTTTTATTATTCCCTTTGCAAATTCTTCATAAATGTTCTAACATCTGCCTTAGCACGTGGACGTACTCAGAATCTGATGCCCTCAGCTTTGAGGCTGCAGACAAAACCCCAAGACAGGAAGAGATCCATTTTTACACCTATTGCACTCACCTGGAAGGGTTTTTTCCCTGGTTTGGATATCCCAAGGGGCACCACTACTCTATGAGCCAGTGGTCTCAGGATCAGTAAGCGTTATTGTATTCAGGCTGCAATCACCATGGTCCTGATTGCATCTCATTGTTTGCCTATTGGGTACCAGGATCTGTACCTAGGGATACTTTTAACAACACCCCCCCCCAAAAAAAAATGTTCCTAATCTTGAAGAGCTCACACATTAATGGAGAAAACAGATCTGTAATAACTAGGGGGTGGGGAAAGGGAATTGGTGGATATGACAGGAGATGCATGAACCATGTGCAATGGGAACAGAGGGGTGCTTCATTCTGTCTGGTCAGTGGAAAGTGACTCTTCAGAAGAGGCAGTGTTTGAATTCTGCTTTGACAGTCAAAAAGGGATTGGACAAGTGGAGCTGGAAAAATATGTTCCAAGCAAAGGAAACCGTTTGACCTCAAACATAAAGACTGGCAATTACGTGGTATGGTCAGGGTCTGGGAAGAGCTCTGGTAAAGCTGGTTTATGGTCAAAAAAATAGCTGGTATATGATGAGGGGTGAAAAGTCTTATGATGAAGATGAGACTGGATTGGACTCATCCTGGGTCCAAATCATTGGGAGTATGCTGGTTTGAACTATTATGTACCCTAGAAAAGCCTATGTTTATTTAAATTCTATCTTGTAGGGGCAGACCTATTGTTGAGTAGAACCCTTTGATTAGGCTGTTTTCATGAATATGGATCCCATCCATTCAAGGTGGGTCTCAATCCACTTGCTGGAGACCTTTAAGGGAGAGACATTTTGGCAAGAACTCAGAGACAGAAATGCCCTGGAAGGAATAAGCACGGACACACAGAAACTCAGAGACATTTTGGAGAGAAGGGCCAACAGACATCGCCATGTGCCTTCCCTTGTGACAGAGCATTAAAGAAACTAGATACCATTGGCCTTTCTTCAAACTCAAGCTTTAGCAAACCAGAACAGGGGGCTTCAACATTATGCCAAACAGTGGAGAGAATCAGCACAATATTTAGGTCAGGGAGTGATAAAAATCATATTTCAGATTTTAGGGAATTATCATGAGAGTGGAAGATGGATAGAAAAGGGGAAAGAATCATCACAGAGTAGTATTTTTCAAAAGAAGAAATAACAGGAGCCTGAGCTAGGGCAGTTACCCAAGAAATGGAAAGGAGGGGACAAAGTCAAAGGACATTTTGCAGGTAGAATAAAAAAAGGGCTGGGATCTGATTATCATGTAAATAATAGAGAAAAGAAGAGATAAAAATATGCAAAAGAATTGCAGGACAGTGATATCATTAAGTTAATAAACAAGGGGGATTTGGAGTAGGGAAAAGGTCAAGTTTGCTGATCAAAGTTTTGTGCATATTAAGATTATTTTTTTCATTAAGCAAATTTGCTTTTTTTACCATCAACATTTCTGTACAGCAAACAAGTCACACCACCAGAGATGGAGCTTGAGAAATTAGATAAGAGTAGGTGAGCAGAAAGAAAAGGTAAAACTGGGAAGATGCAGACAGATGAGTGGTCACCTCCACAGCAACTGGTTTGGGCCTGAGTGGCATCAGAAATGTCCTGGGTGAGCAGAGTCAAGACTCCAGCATGCATAAGGCCAGAAAGTGCACACTGAATTGTTGGTCAGGGATCCTAGTACAATAACCGTGCTCTGTGCCCCAGTCCATTGTTGCCCACTGAGGGTGGAAAGCCCTGGACCAGTAGGTATTCATGGCAGCTGACACAAATTCAAGAATCTGAGGAGGCTCCTGCTAAAGCTACTTTCTGCCATACTTGCTCTTCACAGAGACCATATTTTGGCATGCAGGGAAACAATTTTGGGGGGGGGGGGAATTTTACAGGTTTAATTTTATTTTAGCCTGATAATGAAACTTGATAAAGATGGTACACAGAAAGAAGCCACACACCCATCTCTTGGAATATACATAATTAAGTGTACAAAAAATCCAAAATAAAATACAAGCAAATTGAATCCAGCACCATATTTTTAAAAAATATTTTGTGGAGGGGCTGTAAGAATGGCATACTACTAAGATATTAATAACATAATCTGTTACACTAATTTTTAAAAATATTTTAAAACACATCAGCACATGGAGAAAATACAAAATGGCTTTTAAAATACGGAAGAGCAGCTTCCCCTGATAATGGGCACTAAAGAACCTGCAGAATAAGGTAAGAATATATTCATGCCATGGAATTCCCTTACTGCTCTTCATTTCTCTTTCTCATCTTTGGAGAGAGGGGTGGAGAAGTCAGAGAGAAGGAGAAGCAGAGAGAGAAGGATGCAGGTGCATTAAAAAAAAGAAGGTGGGCAGGTAAGCCAGAGAAGAGATACAGGAAGAAAGAGAGAGGACAGAAGAACATCTAAGACTAATACCCTGAGTCAATTAAAACACCAAAGAGCTAATTCTACATGAAGATTTTAAAGGAAGAAAGGGGAAAAAGGAAAAAAGAAAGAACAGAGAAGGACGGAGGGAAAGACGGAAGGAGGAGGTAAGGAAGTAAACTTCTACTAATATAATGTGTGTGTAAGAGATGTGGGCCATATTGAAATGCAAACTCCAATGATTTGTTCCTATTCTTCATGAAGTTAACCTCAAGCGCGTGCTCAGAGGGGCTGATGGAGGTAGGACCTGTACCTTTTGCTGAATGGTGCCTGGAATTAAAAAGGCAGATGTTGCCTTATTTTCTGGATTTAGCAATCTGTTTCAAGCTGGCCATTTCCCTTGTGCATCTGCCCCTCTTTTCTCAATTAGTCTAAAAGTATCAGTTTGCTCTTCTGTACCTCACCTTCTCCTCCTAATGAGCTCATTGAGCCTTCTCTCAGTCCTGCATCCCAGACCTGGGGACTGTCCATGTCTGGATCATTTACACGATGAGAAGAGCAGTCAGACACGTGAGGATCGCCTTGCCCCAGTGTCCTTGATGGCTGTCTGTCCTTCCATAGTCACAAATAACTCAAACCTCTAGCCTTGTGCTTTAGAAATTGAATGACTTTCAAATTCAATTAGGCCTATACGATTTTCCCACTTAGGTTTCGAAGGTTCCACTCTGGGGCTCTTACAGGTCTGCAGGCCTCTCCTACCAGGCAGTGTGATAGGATGGGGACTGGCTTGTCTCTTTGTGGCCAGAAGGCCTGGATTCCGGCCCTTGTTAAGCCAAGTCTGGCTTCCTTCACCTTTCTCACCTCATTTCTTCATTTGGGAAATAATGATGGCGCTGAGGCTTTTGCTAGGATCAGATAGGATAGAGTATGTGAAAGTGCTTTGTAAACTAAAAATGCTATATCAAGGTTTTAAAATTTCTGTTTCAGAAGAGCCTGGCATTCCTCAGCAGAGCCTCAAAAGGCTGGTGAGAGATTATTGGACCAGCTTCCAGTTCACCTACCTCCAGTTCAACCAGAGAAGTTTAGCTTTTATTAGAGTTTTGCATAAAACTTAATTCAAAGAAAAATGGTTCACTATCTTTCAAAAGCTGGACAATTCTTTTTTCCTACTTTTTCTCTTTAGCACATCTTGGTTAAGCCAAGGCTCTCCCTCAATCCTGCTCCATTTTTTTTTTAAAGAGGGATGACATTCTTTCCTTAAATCTAGTTGCCATCGCTCATCTCCAATCCATTTCCCTCCCTTCTGTGGAACCCTTAGAGGGAATGGAGGACAATGGTCCTCACCCCACATGAAGGGTCCTTGGGTGCCCCTCATTCAGTTGTCCTTCAGCTTTATCTCCTCTAGGCAACATCATCCCACTGTTTCCTTTTTTCTTACAGGTAGTTATTTCCAAGTCAGATTGCTGGAGTTTTGCACTCACCATCGCCATCCCTGAGCGAGTGAGCTGAGGGCCACTCCTATCTGGGCTTAGCAGGGCTGTCTTAAAACTGAAATGTCCACAGAGTGACCTTCAGTAGGGTCTGAGAACCAAAGGCAGAGCAACCCATAAGGAGAGCGAGTATGTAAAGAATAAGAGATGTGAGGGGGCTGGAGAAATGGGAAGGCGCTGCTGCTTAAGCAGGGTCTCCCACCCTGGTAACAATTTCCCACCTACAGGACATTACCCTGGAACTGGGCAGGCAAAGAAGCAACAGATAACATTTTGTCTGGCAGATATTCACCTACTCTGCCTTCCCTAAGCAAGGCCCTGGATAAATCTGTAGTTTGACTTTTGGCATCTCTCAGCTTCCCTTCCCCAGTTCCTCACCATCCCAGACTCATTCACACTTAGATGGTAAGTGGCTTAATGAGTACCTCTCCTGAGAAGGTTTGTATTTTTAAAGAGGCAGCTCAACAGAGCTGATGGTTAACAAAAAGGATGCATCATGATACCATATAAGAACAGTGAGGGAGATGCTTGACAGCAGAAATCAAAGCACAGTGCATTCTGCCTGCTTTACTCAGGCCTCAGGTGAAACCTGTACCTGACACAAATTCCTTTGCTGAGAATACCTTTTATATCCTCAGC